>APFE031334536.1:137857-206627 GCA_000404065.3 Pinus taeda | reverse complement strand
TGACTATTCTAAACTCAAAGTGTTTGGTTGTGATGCATATGCTCTAGTGCCTAAACATCAGCGAACTAAATTAGATCCGAAATCGAAAAGGTATGTCTTTGTTGGCTATGGTGATGGAACAAAGGGATTTAGATTGTGGGATCCTACTACCCGCAAAATCATCATCAACAGAGATGTAAGGTTTAATGAATCCTCTCTTGTACAGCTAGATGTAGATAGAAGATTGAAACAGGATGATGTATCTGATTTCCAGCATATTCAGTTTGACAGCATTTCTAATGATAGTCATAATGAACATAGTTCAGATTCTAGTCATGAACAAGTTTCAGAATCAGATTATGAACAGGGTTCAGATGGAGGAAATGAACAGGTCTCAGATGGCGATCATGATAGACAACCCATTGTGGAAGCACCAGAAACATCCTTAAGGAGATCTACAAGGATCAAACGCCGTCCGAGAAGGTATGATGATTCAGTTGCTTTGATTGCTAATGATGATGAACCTTTGTGTTATCACGAAGCTGTAGAAGGTTCAAATAGTGACAAATGGAAAGCAACCATGAAGGAAGAAATGATGGCCTTGAGTAAAAACGCACATGGGATCTGGTGGAGCTTCCGAAAGGCAGGAAAACTATGGGATGCAAGTGGGTGTTCAAGCTGAAACGGGGTGTGAATGATACAGAAGACAGGTACAAAGCTCGGTTGGTTGAAAAATGGTTTTCTCAGAAAGCTGGCATAGACTTTCATGAGATTTTTTCACCAGTGGTTAAAATTGTTTCAATTAGAATTGTGTTAGCATTAGTGGCTTTGTTTGATTTAGAGTTGCAGCAGTTAGATGTTAAGACTGCATTTCTACATGGTGATTTAGATGAGGAAATATATATGGAACAACCGGAAGGGTTTGTTCAGCATCGCAATGCAAAATTTGTCTGCAGGCTCAAGAAGTCATTATATGGCCTGAAGCAGTCGCCTCGGCAGTGGTATAAGAAGTTTGATTCTTTCATGTTGAGTCAGAAATATGTTAGAAGTGAATATGATCATTGTGTTTATTTCAAACAGTTGAATAATGGCATATTCATTATCTTGGTATTATATGTTGACGATATGCTTTTAACAAGCAAAAGCATAGAAGAAATCAACAGGTTGAAGACTCAGATGGCAAGGACATTTATATGAAAGATCTAGGAGCAGCAAGACAGATTTTGGGCATGGAGATTTTCAGAGACAGGAGCAATGGTAAGCTGTGGCTATCACAACAAAAGTATGTTGAGAAAATACTTTTGAGGTTTGGTATGAACAATGTGAAGCCTGTGTCGATCCCTTTAGCTTCCCATTTTAAGCTTTCTTCGAGTTTATGTCCTAATACAGATGAAGAAAAGGATTATATGTCTCGAATTCCTTATGCCAATGTAGTAGGATGTTTGATGTATGCGATGGTGTGTACGCGACTAGATATTTCTCATGCAGTTGGGGTTGTCAGCAGGTACATGGAAAATCTGGGTAAAGAACACTGGTCAACAGTGAAATGGATGCTTCGGTACTTGAGAGGCACAAGTAGTTATTGTAATTCTTACAATAAGAGTAGTGAATATGTTTGCGGATATGTTGATTCCGATTTTGCAGGTGATTTGGATAAGAGGAGATCAACTTCAGGGTACGTCTTTACTCTTGCAGGTGGAGCTATTAGCTGGATGTCAAAGCTACAGAATATTGTTGCTTTGTCTACTACTGAAGCAGAATACATTGCTGCTTCTCATGCTTGCAAAGAGGCAGTTTGGTTGAAAGGTTTGCTTGGTGAGTTTGGTAGGTTACAGGATAACATCAGGTTACTTTGTGACAGTCAAAGTGCAATACATTTGGCTAAAAATCCAGCCTATCATAGTAAGTCAAAGCATATTCCAATCAAATATCATTTTGTAAGACAGGTTATCACTGAAAGGGGAGTTTCTCTTGAAAAGGTGCATAGAAAGGAGAACTGTGCAGACATGTTCACGAAACCAGTTTTGTTGGAGAAGCTACGCTGGTGTTTGGCTTCTCTTGGCTTGCAGAAAAGATAAAATAATAATAATAGGGCATCAGGAGAATTGTTGTCAAGGTGGAGATTGTTGAGATTTTCTGTTTGAACTGAAATAGGCAGAAATCTCTGCAGGTGACAACAATAGAAAATCTGTTGCTGGATTATCTCCAGGTTGTTGGGAGCAAATTAATGCATCCGAAATTTGATGTGAGAGCAGTTAGATTCTCTCTACTATAAAATAGGTTGTCATATGGATAGCTGGGAGAGAGTGTGAGGATTTCATTGATGTAATCTCCAAATTTTTATTAATATATTCCTGATGCCTATGTTTGGTGGACGTAGCCCAGATTTGTTGGGTGAACCACGTTAAATAGCTGTGTTCTATATGTTTGATCTTCTGCTGTGTTAATTCTGTGTTTATTAAATAGGTGTGCACCTGATCCAACAGATACTGCCAGACATTGGTAGTCTTCGTGCAGATATTAAAAACGTCATCCTGCCGGAAGAAGGTACTTTGAGCATAGAATACAATTTTCTCGGTGATGATGATGCATGGAAGTCTGCATGCCACATATAAAGGAAGACGAGATACATCATATCCTTTGGGACAATAATGCAGAAGAACCTTGTTCCTTGTGCCAGCCTTGTTTATTTTAATAAGAAAAATGTAATGTAATGAAATATAAAATGAAAAATGTAATGGTACTAGATTATGGTTAATATGTTTGATGATGGTTTATTATTTCCAATCATGTTTATATACGGTTGATAATAGTAGACTATGCTATGGTTGAAGATGTTTGAGCATGGTTGAATGTAGCTCACTATGTTTCAATATGATTAAGAATGACTTTGACATCGTTGATTATGTTTGACCATCATTAACTATGGTTCACGAAGTTTGAATATGGTTGAATATGCTCAATAGTGTTTTCAAGTATAGTTGACTATAATTGAAGAATGGTGATTATGGTTGACTGTGTTTGATGATGGAAGAATATGATTCATTATGATTGACAATGGTTCATTCTTGTTCATTACAGTGTTATCGTCCAATATTGTTCATTATGGTTGACTGTGGTTCATAAGAGTAGAAATATATTCCTTAATAGCTATGTCACAATGTGAAGTTAATCAAATGTAAAATTGCACTGTAATGTTGAATACTAGTTTTGTCCAATTGTGACATTTCTTAAGGATTATGCTTAATTATAATCTTCCTTAATGGTTATGACATCTCATGACATTATTTTTGCCTAAATTCATGTAATATTGTGACATTCTTCTAACCTAAATTTATGACAAATTGTTAGGTTTCTTTACTATTGTTGATGAAAATTTATTATGTTTAACTATGATCATGACTATGATTAATGATGCATGATTAAGAATGGCTATATTTTGACATGGTTGAGAATATTTGACTACATTTTAGTATAGATGGTTATGGTAAACCATTTTTAACTATAATTTGCATTCGTTATGTAAGGTTTATGATGGTTTATTATAGTTGATGATGGTTCATTAGGGTTGACTATTGTTCATATGAGTAGAAATCATTCCTTAATAGTTATGTCATAATGTGAAGTTCATCAAAAGTGACATCGCATTGATATGTTTATTAATGGTTTTGTTTAATTGGAATATCTCTTAGGGGTCATGTGTTTTTGGCTAGTTCATCGACTTGTGATTGGGGATTTGCTAATTGTTGTCACAAAGAATTCAATACAGTGGAAGATATCCAAAATTGAGGTTGGAGTAGAATTGGATGTGTGAATATTCTAGTGATTGGGTTGTGTATCTTCCAAGAGGTTATTAAGAAAAACCAACCTCCAAGAGAATTTGAATCGACCATTTCGTTCGATCGCAGCCATACTGATATTAGATGACTTAGCCCTTTCAAACAACCATGAATTTCTTTCTCTAGTTTGCATGGCCAACAAGCTTGCAAGGACACACCTAGCTCCATCAAAGCTAGAAAATATACTTACTTCTATCAACTAAGATTATGAAGGTGAGATTTTTCTTTCTTTTTCTTATAGAAATTTGTTTCTCTTTGTTTTCCTTCAGAAGAAAATAGTTTTTCTCATTTATTAGCATATGATATAAGATTCTTAGTAATCCAAATGCAGTATTAGAATCTTAAGGCATTAAATTTGAAATGGTTATCTTTCCATTTTTAATTTCCCATTCTTTAAATCTCTTTATCTAAAATCTAAATGCATTTTACTTGGCTAAATACATGACATTCACCATTAGTGAACCATTTTAATAGGCAAATGGGCTTTTAACAGTTACCCCCTAATTACAGGCCTTTTCCTTATGCGAAGCTGCTATGATAGGGTACTCCTCCATTTAAATTAGATGATATAGTATGACTATGATAGTGTGTTAGGTGTGGCAAAAATATATTATTGTCTAAGATTTATTTGGGAAAAATGTGAATTTTTCACATGTAGAATGTATTTCTTTATTGTGTTGGATCTTGAATTTTTTTGAAAAAAATCATGAAATTATATTAGGATGTAGAAATAACCAACTGCCTTGACTTTGTGGTCCCTGGGTGGATTAACATTGTGAATTTCAAACGGGGATGATATTGTGATCTTGTGAAATAGTAAAATTGTGATCTTGAAATTCACATTCACAACAAAGTGTTAGCTTGGATTAACACTAAAAAGACTCTTTGATTCTATGCACCTAATCCCATCTGTATGGTGCCTCAGAATGGGATTCCATAGTTGCAAAGAGTGCTTGTTACATGCGTAGAATCAGAGATTGACAAAGGGTGTCTCCAACACCCATTCCCTTGTTTCACTCTCTCAAAACCTTGATTATGTTAGTCTGTAAGTCATCAATAGAGGGTGTACATTCATTTGCATTCGATTGAAGCCAACAGCTAATGATACTCTGACAAAACTTCTCATTAGATATATCAAGTCTAAATACAAGGAAGACAGAGGTGTTGTAGCCAAAGCTTTAGATTTCATGTAGTGTTATGAGGAGGGTAGAGAAGAATAGTATGCTGAAACAAAAAAATTCAGCACAAGCTCCTTCATGTTTCCAAATTTCATAAAAGTAAGGATAAACCTCCAATTAGCTCATTCCTTCAAGATGGATGGCCTCTCTAGTGCTTTGACAACCGTAAGGTAGATAAGAGATTCTCTTCTTGACAGAAAAGGAAGGAGGTTCGCTGAAAATGCATTTATATCCCAAGTTACTATTATGGCACATAGAAATTAGGGTCACGCTGATTTTTTCCAAGTGTTAGTCTTCAAAGGTAATCTTCTTACCCTCAAAACCTTTTCCTTCATGGTCAGAGGTGTTAACTTGATTTGTGCTATTATATGGGTTGTGCTTTTTGAAAATAGAATTATGCCGTCCCCATTGATTACATAGAGAAAAAAAAATCATGTAGACAATTTCTAACAAATGTTCGAATTCATACCAAGGCTAACTAATATTCATGTGTTAGACCTTGAAATTCACAATGAGAATGAATTCTGATAATGAATATGAGTTAGCCTTGTAGAGTCCAAGAACTACATTATCTTGACACCCTTTTTGTCCATGTTTACTTCCTTTTTGCTATTTCTATCATCCAAATAAATGTAATGAGCATAAGGTTTTGATAAGGTAAGCACTCATATGTCCTATTTTTCATATTCTGTCAATATGCCTTATTGTTTAGTTAAATTTTACATGCAGCTACAAAATTGACTTCATTTTGTAGCTAATTCAGAGATTCGCTTCTACTTCCATTGTTGATAGGGTTCAAGTGCACCAACTTAGCAAACGAGTATAGGGTAGATAGGGAATGATCCTCTCATGGATTTATTACTATTTACTTGAGCTAATCCATAAAGATATCCACACTAAAACATGGTCAACCATGATAGTCAGCCACAAAATAACATGTGGGAACAAAGTAAGAGTTTCAAGAGATATTATCGATTTGATTTTTCAATAGAAAATGAAAAAATAAGTGATATGATTTGGTTTTGATAAATATTGTAGCGAAGACCGGTAGGCTTAAATTTCTCATATTATTAATTAAAAGCTCTATAAAATAATGACAGCTCTATGTTAAGGGTGCGCCACCGTATGTAATTTTGAAGCATCCTGTAGAAACTCTTTTTTGATTAATGCAAAGATCCTGGTTCATACATTTTATGTGCTATTTATTTAAAGCTATTGACTACTTAGTGGAGGGCCCCTACGCGCAGATCAGGTCTTTGATTCATTGCAATTAGATTTATTTTTTATTTTTTATTTTTTTATTTTTCATAGATTTAATTTATGGATGTCTGTTTTTTTTATATATTTAAGATACAGTTCAATGGAGTTGGTGACTAGTTTCACTTGATTGATCTCTGTATCAGTAATCATGTTTTCTTTATACCTAGCATAACTCAATCATCTCATTTGCTTAATACCTAGCATAATTGAATCATCTCGTTTTTTTTATACCTAGTATAACTCAGTCAGTTCGTTTCATTCATAGTTCAGTTATTTCATAGCTTAGTAATTTGGTTTCTACTTTAATTTTGCATTGAATGAAGTTGCAGTAGATAAGAGTGACAATCTTTCTTATCATCTAAACTCCAACATATTTCATTTTCCAAATCGATAAAATAGGATTTCATTTATATCATTTCATGCTTTCATAATTAGCTTTGTTTAACTGCAGCATAAAAATCCAAAAACAATTGATAATTTGGAAGGAAGATTAACTTAACATATTCATTGAAAAGAGTTAAAATCATTAAACAACTATTCTAAAAGCTCAATTAAAATCAGAACTAATTCTAGAGATATCATTTAGACTAATCGATTAACAAACTTAGAAATAACATCCTAGTATAGATAATAACATCATCTCAGCATTGATTCTAGAGTTTCAAATTAATTTAGATAAAAATAACAGTCACCTCAATGACATAAACAACTTTTAGCACATATAATGCACTTGTACTTCATCAGTTGGCCTGCCCTGGTCCATAATTTATGTTTACAATTTAAGAACACTAAATTGACTAAACATTTCGGTGCCATTGCCGGGGAAGTGGAAATAGAAGTTAAAAAAGATCATCAATTAAAAACATGATATGTGTTGGGAAAGAGACTCTAGAGGTAGATTTATAGGAAAAGGAAGAAGTTTAATTCCCACAAATCCACTCACTACACCAGCAATTCGAAGTTCCACACCACTAAATCAAGCTCGAATTCCATTCATAGGCCAACAAAGGCTTCCTGAAGTCTTAAGATCTTAAATCAAATCTAGAACTTTGCCTACTTCATCTACTAAATATATAATAGAAGAAAATCATACATCCCCAACTACAAGAGTAGTTGTTCTGTCTTCTGCTGGTGAACAAATTTTAGGAGAAGAATTAGAAATTCCTAGTCAAGAAGAGGAACAAGAAACTCATTTTGATTATCTTTTGATAGAGTAACTAGAAGAATTAGAAGATCCTTGCATTAGTTCTGAAGAATATATCATAGCTGAAGAAGGATAAGGGGAGGTACACAATGTCACTTGTGAGCAAAATAGGATTGGAGGAGGTATAGGTAGAGGAGGAGGTGGAGATAGAGGTAGAGGAGGGGGTAGAGGTAGAGGAAATCGAGATCCTTTTGAATTTCCTATCTTCGATGAAGATACAACCCTCATAATCAAGAATGTTTCACTTTCTATTCTTCCTAATTTCCATGGAAAAATAATTTAAGACCAAGGGAGATTTCTCTTTGAATTTTAAGTATTATGCAAATCATATGATTATCTGCATGATGCTCAAAAATTGAAATTGTTCCCTACTACCTTAAAGGATTCAACATTAAAATGGTTCATGAGTCTAGGAACAAATTCTATAAGGACATGGGCACAAATGAAATAAGCTTTCTTCGAGAAATATAGAGACTATTGTATGCCTCATAAAATTAGAGATGAAGTCTTCAAAATGTCACAAAAAGAAGATGAAAATCTTGAAGACTTAGTCGAGAGAATTATCTATAATCTTAAAAGGCCAAAAATGGATAGTCTAGATGAAGAAACTTTGAAATCCCTCCTACTCAAATCTATCAGAGATGAGTGGATTGATTTCCTTAGCTTAAAAGGAAAAGGAGATATTTTTCAACTACCATTTACAGATATTTGTGATTTACGTGTACATATCTTAAGGGTTAAAACATGAGTTGGAAAGAGTCCTAGGGACTCTTTCTTATCAAGAATAAATAAATTTGTAGTTGGGACAGTCAGTAGGGAAGAATTCAGAAGTTTTCTTGACACTTTTAAGACATAGATTTTAAGGAGTCTAACTGAACAAATTAACACCCTTAAACTACAAAACAAGCAAAAGTCTGAAAATGTTGCATTATTCGTTTTTTGTCCCAGGTGTAAAAATAGGCATGCTCTAAGAGAATGTCCTTTAGACTTAAAACCCATAGAAACTTGTGCCATATGTGTAGATAACAATGATACTAAGGAATGACCTTTTTTACCAAGTGTTAAGGATGTAGTTAATGATGAAGGGATATCAAAACAGGTACACCTTGTTTATTTTATTGCTCAAGACCATGGAAGAACTCTCAAATAAATCAACCACAAGGCTTTAGATCACAACAATTTGCTGAGTCTTCAAAAAATAATTGGAATCCATCTTGGCAGCCTTGGGCTCAGCCACAATCACAATCTTGGAATGAAGGATGGAAAATTTGTTATGGGGATTATGCTCAATATCAACAATAGCCACCATCCTCTTCTAATTTTTCACCACAATTCTTACCCCAATCTAGTATGATTCTTCAATCTAATCAACTACCTTAAGTTCAAATCCAAAATAAAAACCCATAGCTCTCCCTACTACTTTCCCAAAAATCAAATCGATTACTTGCTGAACCACTTCCGAATCCCAATAAGAAAATGTCATAACCTGTTTACAATATGGAGGGGAAAAATCCTCAAACCTATGTAATAACTCCACTAGATCTAAATAATGTTCAATTAAGGTCTCGTAGAGTATTGCAAACCCCCTCTTGTTATTCAGAAATCAAGGAAAAATCTTAAAAAAATAAAAATCAATCTCCCCTTACTCCATCTCTTTCTCCCCTTCCAGTATGTGGCTTCATTAAAATAAATGTAGAAATTCATGGGCCGAGACTCCTTAGAGTATAAAGCTTCTTTTTATGAAGTGTTTAGTTATTGTAACAAAACTAAGAGCGATGAGGGTTTGTTGTTACAGCCGACCAAGGCTTACATGGCCTTGTATTATTTTCAAGTATGAGAGATAATGTTCCATCTTATTTGCATTGACTTTCTTTCTAAATTTAATGTATAGAAATTCCTCAACTAGTTTACCGCCTGTTGAAGCAGTCATGCCTACCATATAATGGGGTATTTTCTGTTTTCATTCACTTACAAAAATATGCTCTGGATTTGTAGTATAATATGTTTTCTAATGGTGTATATTAAATTTGCAATTTATTCACTGGTTGCGTGATTTAACATTTTGTTATATTTTCACATAAAAATAATC
The DNA here is from genome assembly GCA_000404065.3 of Pinus taeda. NCBI lineage: Eukaryota > Viridiplantae > Streptophyta > Pinopsida > Pinales > Pinaceae > Pinus > Pinus taeda. The sequence goes on along the minus strand of APFE031334536.1, from coordinate 197,078 downwards.
TTTTAAATATTAATATTAATATTAATCCATTATATATTTTAAGGACTTACCACATATATAATTATCATATAATACATGACAATGTAATTCATTTATTTTACTCTGAATAATAAATTTTACGATAAATTTTGAAAAAGGCTTAAAAATGGCAGTGAATTTTTATATAGAGCAACATTGACATCCATGAAGCCAAGGAGTATAGGCTTGTATCAAAACTATTACAATGTGATCTTAAGTGAGGCAAGGCCAAGCGATGATGAAGATGCGTTCATATAGAAAACAAATTCATTTAATCTTTTATATCAATAAATAAATAATTTTTAATATATTAGGTTGTTTTTATTAATTAAAAAAAAACACTTTTTATCTTTTACATGTGTTACCTCCTTATTTTCAAAGATGTCCATCGTCACTCATGTCTTACACTATTTTATATATATTTCTAGCTAAGTTTACGGTTAAGATGCAAATATAAATTTTCATAAAACACTTATAATATATAATTATGGTATTTATTTTTAATATATTAAAAATAAATAAATATAATTTTAATTTTCAATTAATTTATAATAAAAATAAATTTATATTTTTATTATAATGATGATGATGATTAATCTTTAATAAGACCAATGTGGTTTATTAGACTTTAAGAGAAGATAGTTTAACTGTTATTCTTCAAAATTTTGTTTATGTTATCAAAGAGTATGGAAAGAAGTGTTCCAAGATCGCTATAGTTGGGTTGGCTTAATATGTCAAGAATATTGGAGGTGTGGCTGATGATAGGGAATTGAGAGTGAATGTGGGCAAGAGTCGAGCAGTCTAAAAGGAAGGTTTTTTCATCTTCCACCTTCTTAGTATCACATATCTGACAAATTCTATCGTCCCAGAGAGTCTTGGGAGTAGACCACCATAGAGTCTCACTCCAAAGCTCATGAGAGATAGTTCTAATCCCAGAGGTTTTCATTTTCTTCTTGGTGCTAGTTGACATATAGAGATAATTATGGTTATCGAGGGTAGGGTTGATCACCTCCTTATAGTACCTAAGCTTCCTTTTACACTCCAACTCCTTAGCATCCCACATCTTTTCATTAAAACTGGAGGTAATAGTATCTTTGATATTGTCTTTTCTTTCCATGATGATCTCCTCCTTAATCTCCAAAAAGTTGAGCCAACACTAAGCATCTTGATGCCACCCGCGTTTCAGGCACAGGTGAGGGTTTTGACTAAAGTTACGAGCAATGTTTTGGAGTGTATTGGATTCCATATTATGAAGATTCTTTTTATACATAAGATATCTAAACATAGCCACACTTTCAATGGGGGGATAGGACAATTTCAATCTAGAGGATAGAATAGGGAGTATCTCCCTTGATCTTGAGGTTATAGGTTATGGATTGCTTTTGGATCATCTCAATATTTCTCTATGACTCCCTAGATATACTACACCCGCAAACTTCACATTTGTATAAGATAACAGGGGTGACGAAGTCTGAAAGAGGAACCTTTTCTTACTCCAAATGTAAAGATCGATTGACTTACAATTGTTTTCAAGCTCATATTAAGCTTTCCATCCTCCGACAATTTTTTTCTCAATGCTATAATTCCAATTGAGTTGATGAGGAAATTTAATATCCAAATATTTATAAGAACAAACCTTCTCAAGATAATGATTATCATAGACGAAAGTACCATCGGTCATCTTTTTGGATTTAATGATTATGACTTTTGTCTTATTGGTATTAAGTCTCAGACCCATCTTTGAGCAGTAGACATGTAGAGTTTTAAGTTGCTTTCCTAGGTCATCATGGCTCCTTGCAAGAAGAAATATATCATTAGTATAAAGGAGAAGAGTAATGACAATACTAGCGAGCTCAGTGCCTTTGTCGCCCACAGTTTCCAGACACTACTCTAGTTTATCGATGTAAATACCAAAAAGGGCAGGGGAAAGGGGACAACCTTATTTAACCCCGATATTACGTTTAATATCTTTAGACCACCCTTCGTTGGTCTTAAGCTTGGCAACGGAAATCTCGTAGAGGTGGATCGCAACAATCCTCAATTCAGGAGGAAAAATGATCCCTTCAAGCCTCACCTAGAGCTTATTTCAGGGGACAGTGTTGAAATATTTTCTGAAGTCCAAAAAACAACATAAGATATTAGTTTTACTATTGCGACATTCCTCCATTATAATCCTAAGGGTGACAATGTGGTTTATGGTCGAGTGATGTCTCTTAAAACAAGCTTGCCCTTTAGCTCTTTTACCCTAGTTCTCAAGCCAAAGGCTAAGCTTTTTTTCCAGAATGAGCCCATAAAGCTTGGCTAGGATGTGGCTAATCATAATGTTCCGATAGTTAGAGGGAATTCTTTTGTCCCCATTTTTGAAGATAGTCACAATATGTCTTTGCATCCAAAGCTTAGGGAAGACATGCTTTACATCCAAATTGAGAAGCTTGTGGAGATGAGGAATGAAGATAGATTTTCCCATTTTAAATATCTCTGCTTCGTAACCTTCAATATCTTTGGCTTTCCCATTAGTGAGCTTATTAATCGCAAACTCAACACCTTCCAAAGAAAAAGTATCATTTTTAATATGAGTGTTTAATATGGTGCCCATGGTGTTTGGAGAGTCATACAACTACTTAAGATAGTTATCCCAATTTTCTAGGTGGATAAAATGATTATCTTTAGTTTTACGAACAAGCACATTTCGCCAAAACTTTCTAAGTACAACTCTAGAAAGGTGTAAAAGATGTTCTTGTCTCTTATTAATATATGACATTTTCTTCCTCTTAATGTGATATTTGTATATACTTATATTTTGGAGCTTGATGCTCCCATCAAGGGCATCTCTGGTTGCTTTCGTGGCAATTTTACAACCATTGTGATACCAATGATTGGAAGCTCTATTATTTTTCTTATCCGAAGTCTTACTAGAGAATTTTCTAATGGTGGTGGAAAGGGTAGCAGTAAAATGTAATATATTTGATCAATGTTGTTATTATAAGTCAGGGAGCTTAAATTTCTTTACAAATCTCTTAAGTCAAGATCTTACCCATTAAGAAGCTCAAAATTAGTAATATGGTTGAGAACATGGATGTCAGAGATCACATAATCCACTACGTTGCTACCCAACCCACGGAAATAGATCATCTGACTGGAGAGAGTCCACTTATTAATACCATTACAAATGATTAGGTCCTCGAAACTACAAAGTTTGAGGAGCTCGGTTGCAAATATGTTCTTGATTATGTCTTCACATTTTCTCTGGAATCTATTAGCTAAGTTGATCCAAATTTGATCCATGAAGAATAATCAAAGTACCATGATTGTATCAGATAGGTACAAAATTCGAATTCAAGAGCACAGAGTGATCACAAAGACCTCTGAATAGTGGCAGTTGGCGGCCAGCGTGGAATGACGAGGAACTTGATCAAAGCACGCTGACCCAGGGAAATGGAGACTGTGCATGAGGCGAAACTAGCACCTGGGAAGAGTGGATCGGGAAGAGGATGCCGTTTCTGATGTGCGCCAGGAAAAACCCCTCGAGAAGGAAAGCCCTGAAGTGCTCAGTCGCATGGAAGCCGAGAAAACCATGGGGAAAGCACTAAAGGCTAAATACGAGACCCGCGCTCCAAAACCAGCAGTATATCGGGGGCACCCTTGGGTGGTAAGAAGATTTGGAGAAAAGAGAGCGATTACGTTCAGTGCCCGACATGTGGCAGGTGGAGGAGAGAGAAAATTGCCACTCATTGCAGGCTAACATTCGAGCAAGTCAACAACGCGAAATGAGCGAATGACGCTGGATCTGGGGGCTCCAGATCTAACGGTTGAGAATGCGCCCAATGAAAGAACCGGATTTGACAAGGGACTAAGCTGCGATCTATCAAGATTTGAGGTCCGATTAGACCGCTGAGGTGGCGAATGAGTCATTTCCCAACGTAACCGAAGAACCGAACCAATGAGGAAGAGCTGGTGCAGTTCATGAGAGGCCAAATGGCCACTCCCTGTGAGCTGTTGATGATGATGCAGAGATAGGGAATTCCAAGCGAACAGCAGCAGGCGATCCGATGGAGGTGGAAGGGGAATCAAATAGTTTTGAGATCAATTGGCTTTAAAGACATGAACAGAGAACAAAAGAGGACACCGCGAGGACACTGAAAGGAAAAACCAGAGAAAAGAAGACGAACATAGAGAGAAGAAAAGACAGTGAAGCAAAAAGTAAAAAGACATAGGGTCGAGCTGACCAAAGGCAACATAAAGCACCAAAGAGCTTGAGAGGTTCAAGCCATCCCTAAGAGGATTTGTCGAGAACTGAGCACCACATTGGGCTCCTCCCCTTAAAAACCAGAGAGGTCAAGAGCTGGTAAGTAAAAGTGTCTCTGCACTCTAGTGGCTTAGGGAATCCAAGTACCACCCTGCCAAGCAATTCTGTTTCAGGAGACTCAGATTGAGCTCCTCATTCTAATTCTATGCTTTAAAGACACAATAAAATAAGGCCGCCACTGAAAGCTGGACCGAAGATGTAGCCCTGGAGAATAGGTTGAACTCCTTATTAAATGTTGCGTTCTTGTATTTGATTACTATGTTTCTCTATTATTTTCCATTTCCATTGTCTATGTATTTTGCAATCTGATTGATCTGTTGCCTAAAATAACATAGACACGCACCAGAACATGAGTCTGTAATACCGTCATCTAATAATTCTTTAACTGAGATCACTCAAGGGTGATTTTCATATCAAGTGGTGTCAGAGCTCTAGGCTGTAAGGTTAGACAAGCTTGTGTTGGTTTAGCTGTGAATGCTCACTAGATCAAAGCTCAAATTAGGAGAAGGAGAGTTGGTCTAAACTAATCCTAAAATTGGGAGAGTCTATCCTCGGAATACAATGTCAAAGGAAGGTTCTACGGGGCCAAACCCTCAATTCATAGACAGTTTCCTAGCCATAAAGTCCATGGTAGAAGAAATGTATATGGACTTTAGAAAACATAGAAATGAGGATTCATCAAACTCTAAGAAAGACAAAGCAGAAGATGAATCACATTTCCATGACCACTCAAAAGGAAAAGCAAAAGAGGAAAGCTTTCTTACACCTCCTAATAGCCCTGTACATAACAAGAAAGTATCTTTGATCAAACTACATGTTAAATTTGATTTTCCTGTATATGATGGAGAGTTAAATGTAGAAAATATGGACAACTTGATTAGACAAATTGATGTGTCTTATAGAGTCCAACATATCAACTCAGACAAGAGCAAGATTCACCTGGAAAGCCTATGCTTTGGAGGCATTGCCTTGGTTTGATGGGAAGGCAAAACCCATACTGAAATGAAAAGACATGGTGAGACCATCTCTGTCTGGAGTGAATTTATTTCTACAATCAAAAAGTAGTTCTATCCATTGGCCTAATGCAACAAGCCATGATGACTTGGAAAACTCTTCGACAGTTGAAAGCGCAAACTCAAGAATTTAGAAAGAGAGCATTGATTCTAGTAATCTCATTAGACTCACCAGAGACTCTGTTGAAGTACATTAGTGGTGTACATAGCTACATGTGGCATACCATCCTCATGTTTAATACCACTAGTATAGATGAGCTATCTGTACAAGCTACTCATCTAGAAGCTAGAGGAAAGAATGGAAATCTAGAAGTTGGGGGACCATCCCAACCCACTACAAGCAAGAGCAAGGAGAAAAGAAAGTATAAGTGGAAAGCAAGGAAGGCTAACACTGCATAGAAAAGCAAAGCTTCATGCACTCACTGTAAAAAGGATGGGCATGATGATGAGCATTGTTGGATTCTACATCTAGAACTGAGACCTAAGAAGTTGGAGGGAAAGAATAAGAAGACTGTTGTAGCTATTAAAAAATATTTAGGGTCAGACTCGGGAGATGAAACAACCATTGTAGCCACAGGTATAAAAGGTAAGAATTCTGAAGCATCTATTAGTTATTCTATACAATCTATTATTGATGAAGAAAATGAGAGAAAAATGCATGAGCGTTTCCATATTTGAGTTATTTACAAACATCAAAAGATTGATACTTTGTCTGATAGTGGTTCACAAGTAAATTTAATTTCTGAAGAAGTTGTAAATAAATTGGGATTGCCAACTACACGTCACAAGAAACCATACCCATTAGGATGGTTGAATGATAAAGCACAACTACAAGTGACTAGACAGTGCAAACTCAAATTTTCTTTTGGGTCAGCATTTGTAGATGAGGTTGAGTTAGACATAATTCCTTTGGATATATGTGGAATTGTTTTAGGAAGTCCTTACTTGTATGATAGAGAAGCTATTTTCTATAGAGTTGAGAACAAGTATCTACTTGTCAAAGATGGAATCGAATACTTTGTAAGAGCTCATAAGCTCAAGAATAATTATACTCTCGTAAACTCGGGGCAAATGAAAAGAATGATAAATTCATGCAAGTAATTCTTACTGATGGTTGTAAAGGAAAAGAAACCTGATAAAACCAATGTATTCGAGGGCTGTAATGCTAAACAACAAGCTAATTTTAAAGATTTTTTCAGAGTATGATATCTTGTTTCAAGAAACTAAAGGTCTGCCACCCAAAAAGGAAATAGTGCATGATATTATTTTGTAGCAAGATGCTCCTTTGCCTAACATTGGAATGTATAGGTTGTCTACTTTATAGAATGTTGAAATCAAGAAGCATTTGCAGGAGTTGCTCAAGAAGGGATTTATTAGGCCTAGCACATCACCATGTGGGTCACCAATCGTTTTGGTGAGAAAGAAAGATGGCTCATGGAGAATGTGCATTGATTACCGAGCACTCAATAAGATAAAAATTAAAAGTCGTTATCCCCTTCCTCGCATAGATGATATTTTAGATCAATTGAAGGAAGCTGTTTATTTCACCAAGCTAGACTTGCATAGTGGATACCATCAGGTCATAGTTGCAAAACAAGATGCATGGAAGACTTCTTTCAAAGCAAAGCAGGGATTGTATGAGTGATTGGTTATGCCTTTTGGCTTAACTAATGTTGCTACTACTTTCATGAGATTAATGAATGATGTAATTAAACATTTTCTTGATGATTTTTTTATTGTGTATCTGGATGATATCCTTATTTTTAGTAAAATGTGGGAAGAACACTTAAAGCATGTTAAGCAGACATTAGATATTTTGAAAAGAGAAAAACTTCATGTTAAACTCTCAAAATGTGAATTTGGAAAAACATCTCTAAATTATTTGGGTCACATAGTAGGGGGTGGTGAATTGAAAATAGATCCCTCTAAGGTGGCAGTCATTGTAAACTATCCTAAACCCAAGTCTGCCATAGAAGTAAGAAGCTTCTTAGGGGTAGCACAATATTGGAGGAAGTTCATTTCTAACTTTTCCTCAATTGCAGCTCCCTTACATGCTTTAATAGGATTGAAAAAGGTCTTTTAGTGGGGAGGCAAACATCAGAAAGCCTTCGACACCTTGAAAGAAAAGATTAGTACAACACGTGTACTAGCACTGCCTGATCTGCAAAGACCATTTGAGATCCAAACAGATGCCGGTGACTATACCATGGGAGCAGTGTTGACACAGCATGATAAACCCATATGTTATCATTCTGAGACTTTTAATCGTACAGTAGTTAACTATCCTACATAAGATAAAGAATTGTATGCATTAGTTCAGAGTGTGAAAAAGTGGAAACATTACTTAATGGGAAAAGAGACAGTAATACATATTGATAATCAACCACTTTAATATCTACACTCCCAAACTAAGTTGTAGCAATCAAGACACTATAGATGGATGGGTTTTCTACAACAGTTTCATTTAGTCATCAGATATAAAAAGGGCAGACATAATAAAGCTGCAGACATGTTATCTAGACCCGTTATAAATGCATCTACTATACTTAAGCATAATTATGTGCTACATGAAAGCTACATTAAACAATATGCTCAAGATATAGACTTTAAAGATGTACATGCAACTTTAAGTCAAGGAAAATGAGTAGAAGAATTGGATTATCATGTAAAGGACCGACTCTTATACCATTGTGGGAAGTTATGGATTCCACAAACTGAGAGAATAAAGATAATTAGAGAAGAACACACTTCTCTGATATCAGGCCACTTTGGGGTAAGTAAAACAATTGTACAGTTGTAAAGATTTTTTTATTGGCGAAAAATGAATGAGACAGTTTCTAGATATGTAAGAGGGTGTACTATGCGTTCTAAAAGCAAGCCCAACAACAAAAAACTAGGCTTGTACACTCCATTACCAGTACCTTCTCACCCTTGGGAAAGTGTTTCCATGGATTTTGTTGGAGAACTACCTAAATCTAGGAGGGGTCATGATTATCTATATGTCATTGTGAATAGGTTCACCTATGTCATTGTGAATAGGTTCACCAAAATGTGTATTTTTATACCTTGTAATAAACAGATTATAGTTGAACAAACTGCAAAACTATTCTTTAAACATTTATGGGTTCATTTTAGGTTACCCACTTCCATTGTATCTGATCGAGACACTCGATTTGTGGGGAAGTTTTGGTCAAGTCTGTGGGAGCTGATGGACACCAAACTGAAGAAAAGCATAGCTTTTCATCCAAAAACTGATGGCCAGAAAAAAGTAGTTAACAAGACAGTGATCCAGTTACTTAGAGGATATTGCAGCAAACATTCCAAGGTTTTAGATGAGCATTTGTGTTATGTGCAGCATGCTTACAACAGAGCAAAACATTCTTCTACACAGAGATCTCCTTTTGAGACCTGTTTTGCTTTCACACCAAGGTCTCCTTTGGATTTTGTCTTTGGTAGAGATACCATAGTTGAGGGACACAGTGATGTGGACAAGGCAACTAGGTTCATTGAACAAATCCACGAGATCCACCAGGCAGTACAAGAACAACTGGAAAAGAGCCAAGCCAAATACAAGGCTAGGCATGACAAGCACCAGATGGAGCATAGTTTCCAAGTTGGTGACCAAGTTTGGCTATATATGAGCAAGGACAGGATGCAAGCTGAAGGTAAAAAGCTAAAGCCCATCAGGTATGGACCTTTCAAAATACTTGAGAAGATTGGTGAGAATTCTTTTCACCTTGATCTACCAGCTCACATGCACATCTACTCAGTCGTAAATGCAAATTGCTTGATATTGTTTGAACCCTCTCTAATTGAGGATCGCGAAGAGCAGAGTCAATTGCCTTCTATTGATGACCTGCTACCTGAATATCTTAATGAATTGCAGGAAGACATAGTTCTGGACAGGAAGGTGAGGTTGACGTGCAGAGGAGATGTTAAGCACCTCAGAGAAGGGATCAACGGTTCAAAGTCAAGCAATGCAAAGTGGATTGAGATTGGACAAGTAAGACAACAGTACCCTCACTTAGTCGATGCTCGAAAACTAACTTTTGGTGGTCCAAAAGCTTCTTTAGGAGGAAGGTTGTGATCCGAATTACATCCATGAAGAATAACCAAAGTACCATGACTGTATCAAATCGGGACAAACTTTGAATTCAAGAGCACAAAGCGATCACGAAGACCTTCTCAGAGTGGCAGTTGGTAGCCAACGTGGAACGACGAGGACCTCGGTCAAAGAGCAATGACCAAGGCTCATGGAGACTGCGCAAGAGGTGCAACTTGCACCTAGGAAGCCTTGATTGGGAAAAGGAGGTTGTTTCTGATGTGCGATTAGTGCTTAGTGCTAATCGCGCATCTATGGGAAAAACCCCTCGAGAAGGAAAGCCCCAAGGTGCTTGGTCGCATGAAAGCCATGAAAACCATGGGGAAAGCACTAAAGGCTAAAGGCGGGACCCGTGCTCCAAAACTGGCAATATATCAGGGGCACCCTTGGGTGGTAAGTGGATTTGGATAAAAGCGAGCCATTCCATTCAGTGCCTGACATGTGGCAAGAGGAGGAGAGATAAAATTGCCGCTCATCGCATGCTAACGATCGAGCAAATCAACTGTGCGAAATGAGCGAATGACGTTGGATTTGGGGCCTCCAGATCTAATGGCTAAGAACATGCCCGATGAAAGAACCGGATTTAACAAGGGACTAAGCCATAATCTATAAGGATTTGGGGTTCGATTTGACCACTGAGGTGGCGTATGAGTCATTTCCCGACGTAATCGAAGAAATGTACCGATGAGGAAGGGCTGGTGCAGTTCACGAGAGGGCAAGTGAGCACTCCCTGTGAGCCGTTGATGATGATGTAGAGAAAGGGAATTCCAAGTGAATAACAACAGGCGATCCGACGGAGGTGGTAGGGGAATCAAACAGTCGTGAGATCAATAGGCTTTAAAGCCATGAACGGAGAACAAAATAGGACACCGCAAGGACACCAAGAGGAAAAACTAGAGAGAAGAAGATGAAGACAGAGAAAAGAAAAGACAGTGAAGCAAAAAGCAGAAAGACAGAGGGCCGAGCTGACCAAAGGTATCGTCGAGCACCAGAGAGCTTGAGAGGTTCAAGGCATCCCTGAGAGGATCTGTTGGGAACTGAGCACCACATTGGGCTTCTCGCCTTTAAGACCAGAGAGGTCAACAGCTGGTAAGGAAAAGAGTCTGTGCACTCTAGTGGCTTGGGGAATCCAAGTACCACCCTGCCAAGCAATTCCATTTCAGGAGACTCAGATTGAGCTCCTCATTGTAATTCTCTGCTTTAAAGACATAATAAAAGAAGGCCACCACAGAAAGTTGGACCAGAGACGCACCCTGGAGGATAGGGTGAACTCCTTATTAATTGTTTTGTTCTTGTATTTTCTTATTGTGTTTCTCTGTTGTTTTCCATTTCTAGTGTGTGTATTTTGCAATCTGATCGATCCGTTGCCTAAAATAACATAGACACACACTAGCACATGAGTCTGTAATACCTTCATTTAATATTTCCTTAATTAAGATCACTCAACGGTGATTTTCAAATCATAAGTGACCATCATCATCAAGCCATAAGGGGTCGGGGTTAGAGTTTTTACTTAACATAATAGCTTTATTAGTAGCAGTCTGAGCATTAAAGTCCCCAAGAAAAAGGATATTGCCATCATTCCTTAGGTTGTAGATGTCTTTTTCTCAGGTATTTAAAGGACAATCCTTATCTAGGTTGTTTTCCTTATAGGATGTAGAGTTGATAGGTGTGAAATAAAATATTTGAAGGAATATCTTATTGGTTGCAAAATTAGAGATCTCGAGCCAAATGCATTCATTGAAGGAGTCTGTTCTATGAAGTTAGATGTGAAAGGAAGCAATGTTCGTAATATAACAGGTTATGCCACCAAAACCTCTCCTAGAGGATTTCTTATTCCAGGAAGACCAAAGAGTGAGCTCATCAAGGTGATGGATCCTACGTTCATCATGCTCCCAAGTTTCAACTAAAAGAATAAGATCGATATCACTCAGGATCCAACTTCACATATGACCCTTACACCATGGAAAACCAAAACAGTTCCAGAAGAGGATTCAAAGTGATGTCATTGCCTATTTATCATTCATGTTTGGGACTTTGTCTCTAATAATAGATTTTCTATTCCTAATTATTGCCCATTTGCCCTCTTTTCTTGCCTCCTTAACCTTTTGTACTTCTTTCTTGAGCTCAGCTTGGTCATCCAAAATGAGGTCTTCATTTATAAAGATTCATGTTCCTTTTAGGCTAGAGGATTTCCTAAATGTATCTAGTTTATGGTCATTACAACTAACATTGACACGGATTATTCTATTTTTATGCTCAAGTAATTTTCCTACCCTTATTCCTTAAGTACAATAAGTTGTTTGAATTTGACATTTTGCCTTTAATTGTTCTTTAACTAATTCTAATGTGTCTTCATTGTTTTGTTCTTCTATACCAGCGATTACAAGGTGTAAGGCTCTTTTGTGGCACTCATGGTCAAGTACAATTAGTTTATTAATTTCTTTTATGGGTATAATATTTAATTTATTCTCTGTGATATTTATGGCTCAGTTATTATGTAGTTGTTCTTTTAGATTTTTAATCTAGTTTTTCAAAGTGTCATTTTCTTTAGACATTGCTTGTTTGCTATGCTCGATTTCTTGAAAAATAATGATGTAAAATACACAAATCCATATTGTTATTATTTAATATATTTTGAAATAATATGAGATTTACTAAAAGGCTAATACATTTTCTCATATTTTATAAAAAATTATATTTAATTTTAATTATCATTTTTTTGTCTAGACCAATGGTAAGAAGAAAATGAAAATTGTGAAGATAAGAACTAATTCTCATTAGCTTAAAGGGGAAATTGGGGTTGATCTACTCGCAAAACACCATGGAACGAAAGAGTGTCACATTTTTCATACTAAGAGTGTTGAAAATGAAAAACACTTCCTTTAGATTGCTCGACTCTTATTCACATCATTTTCTTTTCCAAAACATTTGCCACATTACCAACCTTCTTGACTCGTTAAGTCAACAAACTATAGTAGTATGTGGAAATGTTTGTCTCCCTTCTTTTCGATCATAAAAATGAAATATTAAAAAATTTCAATTAATCTCTCCATTAAAATGAGGTAAGCCATTTTAATCTTAATAAACATTAATCATCATCATCATTTCACATTTTAATTAATTTATTGAAATAATATAATTAAATTTATTTTACATACATCAAATTTATATTAAGTATATTTAAACTATATAAATATATATTATATATATATATATATAAACCTAAATCATTTTTATCAATTTTACCAAAGTATAGATCTGAAACTAAACTCTTTACCTCTTATATTTAAGTCATGAAGCTTTATTCAAGTAAAATAGTCAAAAGGTCTATATCTATAATTTATATTATAAACCCCTCCTACTTTTTGGTTTCCATATAACATTTACATTATACATTCTTTTTTTTGTTAAATAAATTTCTTCATGTTTTTGAAGAAAAAATAACCTAAACACTTTCACAATACTTCTAGTTTTCTCTCCTTACAAGTATCATTCTTCATTTTAAATCATCCTTATTTTTTTCCTTTTGAATATCAACAATGAGAACATATGTGTATATGTCCTTGGAATTTTTAGGTGGGCGCTTATTGCAGGTAGGTTACCAGGCCGTAAAGCATTGGTCGTGAAGAATAACTGAGACACCACACTGAACATGAAAATATTATATCACCATCGTCATGTTTTCAAACCTCACTGTACTCATGCAGCTAGATTCCCCTCTTCCATCCTAATGGAAAGATGAAAGGAATAATATCCGGTGAAGGGCAACCTCACAATTCGCATGATGGTCCTCACATTCGACATGGGATTGCAGAAGCCAAAACCAAATCAACAGTCATTCCTGAAATGAATTCTCTACCCCCACGAGTTGACATGGTGACCTTGGAGCAAAAGTGCTAGACCCTAGTAGTCTTCCTCTGAGAAGGTTGTATCAAAATCACCATGCTTCCAATCGTGGTGACTGTATCTTATTTATAACATCAATTGACAAGATAATTACAAATCAATTAGAGGAGAATTAGAAACTATATATAAATATTCCTAGAATCAAGGGTCAACTGATCTCAAGCCTTAGGTGTAGGCAAAATATCCTCAACCGTATCCTTAACACCCCCCCCACAAGCTGAGCGTCGGGTTGGATTGAATGTGAAGCTTGGTCTGAAAAAACTCGAAAAGGGGTTGAGGAAGATTCTTGGTGAAGATTTCAGAAACTTGTAAATGATATGGCACTTATTGCGTGTGAAGTTTGCTAGCGACAACACGTTTGGGAAGAAAGTGATAGTCTAATTCAACATGCTCGACTCACTTGAGAGGAACTAGATTGGAGCTCAAAAAAATTGCACTTTTGTTGTCACATAAGAGAAGAGGCTTCCGGGGAATGGGGACCTGGAGGTCACGAAGGAGATGCATAAGCCAAAGAAGTTTAGTATCAGTGTTTGCAAGACCATGATACTGAGATTGAAAACTGGAATGAGAGATAGTAGGTTGCTTTTTAGCACTCCAAGAGACCAAATTGTCACCAAGATAAATAGAGTAACCAAAAGTAGAGCAACACGTGTCTGCACAACCAACCTAGTCAGCAGCAAAGTAAGTAACCATAGCATCAGCAGTAGTAGAAGGGTGAAAGGAAAGACCAAAATGGAGGGTGCCCTTGACATAGTGAAGAATATGCTTAACAGCAATAAAATGATCCTCAGTTGGAGCATGCAGAAATTGACTAACAGAGTCGACAGCATGAGAAATTTATGGGCGTGCGATGGTCAAGTATTGAAGTGCACCAACAAGAGACCAGTAAAGAGTAGGATCTAAAAACAGAGGGCCATCAGCAAAGAAGTGTTGAGAGACAATCATGGGAGTATGGACAGGTTTGTTTTCAAGTAACTGAGCGTGAGTAAGAATATCCCCTGCATATTTTAGCTAACTGAGAAAAAGACCATCTGCAGTTGGCGAGGCTTCAAGACCAAGAAAGTAGCTAAGAGATCCAAAATCTTTAGTGGAAAACTCAGAATCAAGTTTAAGAGTAAAGTTGTTAAGAAGAGATGAGTTTTTTCCACTAACAATAATTTCATCAACATAAAGAAGCAAATAGATAACATCAGAGTTCTTCTGAAACACAAATAGAGAAGTGTCAGCGCGGCTGCAAGGGAAACCAAGTCGAAGGAGAAAATAGTTGAAGCACTAGAACCAGGCATGAGGAGCTTGCTTGAGACCATAGAGAGCTTTCTTTAATAGGCATAAATGACTGGGGAAGCGAGGATCAACGTACCGAAGCGATTGTTCCATATAAATATTTTCAGTGGGAATACCATTGAGGAACGCATTCTTGATGCCAAGTTGATGAAGAGGCCATTTGTTGGTAACAGTAAGAGAAAGAACAACACGGACAGTAGTGGCCTTGATAACAGGACTAAATTTGTCGGTGTAATCGAGACCGAGAACCTGGGTATATCCTTTGGCAACAAGCTGAGCTTTGAGTCGTTCAACAGATCCATAAGGAAGATATTTGGTCCGAAACACCCATTTTGAGCCCAAAATGTTGGTGTTTGCTGGCCAAGGGATCAAAATCTAGGTGTGATTGTTTTACAGAGCCTGAACTTCTTCATCCATGGCGACAAGCCAGACAAGATTCTTAGCAGCTCCTTTGAATCCTTTAGGTTCAGGGAGACAAGAAGAGCAGAAGAAGCCTAGAGGAGCCCAAGACACCAAGATTCACTGGATGGCAGGTCTTGAAAATACCAGCTTTAGCTCGCGTGACCATAGGATGAGAGCCGAGCGAAATTGCAAGAGCAAGAATAGGAGGAGAGGTTCATGCCTCAATGAGAGGTGAGCTCGGAGGCAATGAAGAGGGATCTGCAAAAGAATTAGTAGCCTGCAAGGACTCATCCATTGGATCAGTACAGATAGCACATGGATCGGATTGAGTAATATTTGGAGAAGATGGTGCAGGGGACAGGGAAAGAGGATTGGTATGTAATGGACTGGGTTCCAAAAAATTGGAAAAGGTTAGAGAAGAAAGGGGCTAAGCCTGAGAGGAGTCGAGAAAAGGGAAATGGTTTTTAGCAAACTGAGCATGTCGGATGATGTAGAGGCGAGAGGTGATGGGGTCAAAGTAATGGAACCCTTTATAAGAGGGACTGTAACCCAAAAAAATGCAATGAATACTGCGTGGAGAAAGTTTGTTAGGCATATAATCACGCAAACAGGGATAAACATGACAACCAAAGGGATGAAAATTTTCCTAATTTGGAGAAGAACCATACAAAAGCTCAGAAGGTGACTTACCTCCAAGAAGTGGTGTGGGCAAACGATTGATGATGTAAGCTGCAGTGCTAAAAGCGTCAACCCAAAAACAAGGAGGAAGGTGAGAATGGAAAAGAAGAGCAAGGCCAGTTTCAGTCACATGACGGTGTTTGCGTTTAGTGCGACCATTATGGGCAGGTGTATAGGGGCAGGAAAGCTGATGGTGAATTCTGGAACTACGAAGATGAGCTTCAAAGCAAGTGCTAGTGAATTCACCTCCACCATCACTTTGAAAAATCATTATATGAGCAGAATATTGATTTTCCACAAACTTTTGAAAATTAGTGAAAACATCATAAAAATCATATTTGAATTTCAAAGGATAAAGCTAAGTGAATCGCGAGTAATCATCAATGAAGATAACATAGTAGGAAATTCCTGAATTTGATTTGACCGGGGAAGGACCAAATAGATTGCAATGAATAAGATCTAATACATGTGATGATCTATGTTCATTACGTGAATAGGGTAAATGATGATTTTTGCAAAGTTGACATGTACTACACAGTGTAGGAGAGGGAAATAAAGATGTAAGATAAAGATGTCGTGTTTTATTTAAATAAGAAATAACAAAGTGATTTACATGTCCATGGCGAGGATGCCATAAATCATGGGAAGCATGTAAATTCTTATTTTTAAGGATATAAATAAGAGCAGAGTTGCCACGCTTCAGCACATATAAGTCGCCATCATGCTTACTGGTTTCCACCACCCTTCTCCTTTGACAATTCTGAATAGAGAAGAGGTTATTAGTAAATGTAATGGATAAAGGAAAATTAGACGTTAATTTACTAATTGAAAGGAGATTTTTGGTGAGATGGGGAACAACTAAAACATCCAATAAATGAATACTTGGAGTAGGAGAGATTGTACCGGTATGAGTCATCGATAAAGAGGCACCATTGCCCACAATTATAGAATCCTTACCAGTGTACTGAGTGGGCTGATCCAGAATAGATGGTTCTATAGACATGTGGGCTAAAGCTCTAGTGTCTAAGAACCAATCAGGGCCTGCTAAGTCGTTGAGAGAACAGGAGCTTATAAAAGCTTCAGCAAGATCGGCGCTATTCTCATTTCGGGCATACCTTTGGTTGCACCAATTGGCATAGTGACCATCTAGATGACATATCTTGTAGCAAGGAGGACGGCGACCTAAACCATAGAAGGGGTGGCCATGAGTTGTAGAGGAGGTGCGGCCATGGCCAATGCGACGACCCTCAGAGTTATGGCCACGAGTTGTAGAGAATCGGTCAGAACCTTGGTTTACGGCAGTGACGCCTACAGCAGGAAGAGTAGTGGGTTCAAGAGATTTCTGAAAGAGTTCAAAACTCTCAGCCTTGGAAACCAGATCGGCAATGCAAGGAAGAGGGGTGAGCGCCATCTGTGCAGTGGAGAAACTCGAGAAATCGGTGCCAAGACCATGGAGAAACCAATGGATTTTGTTAGTGTCATCCACAGGCCGACCAATCGCATGAAGTTGGTCACAGAGAGGCTCGAAAAAGTGGGCATATTCAGCAACAGGTCTAGTACCATGTTTCATCAATTGAAGTTCATCTTTGAGATGAATTTCTCGAGCCTTAGATTGGTGATTGAAGGTATTCTCCAAGGTAAGCCAGACCTCTCGTGCTGTGATGAGCCCAACAACCTCTTCCATGGCTTCTTCGATGAGAGAGGAACGAAGGAGGCAGAGGATTTTCTGACCAGCATCTCTCCACGCCAAGTGTTTGTCACTGGGTGTCTGAGGAGTGTTAGAATCAAATTGAGGGGGAGGGATGATGGTTCCATCGACATGACCAAGTAGATTTTGACTCTCAAGAATGGGAAGCAATTGACTCTTCCAGAGGAGATAGTTGGTGGAGGAAAGCTTGATTGTGATCATGTGGATTAAGGTATTGAAAGGAAGAAGATTGGAGGAGGGTTCGGTTGCCATGGGTGTCTCACAGGATCGAGGATTGGAGGAGGTTTTGGTGGCCATGGGTGTCTCACATGATCAAGGAGAGGATGTTTAATCCAATGGGGTGCTTTGATACCATGAGAAGGTTGTATCAAAACCACCACGCTTTCAATCGTGGTGACTGTATTTTATTTATAATATCAAATGACATGATAATTACAAATCAATTAGAGGAGAATTAAAAAATATATATAAATATTCCTGGAATCAAGGGTCAGCTAATCTCAAGACTTAGGTGTAGGAAAAATATCCTCAATCGTATCCTTAACATCCTGCAGATATTAATAACATCATCCAGATACTTTGAGCAAACAATACAATTTTCTGAGTGACAATGATTACTTTGCATGGTAGCCAACATGCCACATATAAAGGAATATGAAACACATCATATCCTTTGGGACATTAGTGGAGAAGAACCATGTTCCTTGTGGCAGTCTTCTCTATTTTAATAAGGAAACATTTAATGTAATGAAATATATATTTTAACAAGAATAAAGATTAAAAATATAATGTAATGAAATATATATTTTATAATATATCAAAAAAAATATTTTAGTCTATTCGATGAAAAAAATTGTTTATTTTTATTATAGTTAAATTTGGCTAATTATGCTTTTTTAGGTATCTAAAGTTTCTTTAAGGTTGATTATATTTAAGCATGGTTATATATGGTTGACTATGATTGAAACTTCTTAAATGTTGTTAGTCATGATCAACTTTGATTAAACATTATTGACTGTGTTTGCTAATGGTTGAATATATTTTAGCATGGTTTAATATGGTTGGACATTGTTGACCGTGGTTAATCATGGCTAACAATGGTATTGGACTATGGTTACCCTGTATGACGATGGTTTACTATGCCTACTCATGTTTATATATGGTTGACAATAGTAGATTATGTTTAACCATCATTGACTATGGTTGAAGATGTTTGAGCATGGTTGATTATAGCTCACCATGTTTCAATATGATTAATAATCGCTTGGCCATCATTGATTATGTTCGACCATCATTAACTATGGTTCACCAACTTTGGTTATGGTTGAATATGCTCAATAGTGTTTTGAGGTATGGTTGACTATAATTGAAGGATGGTGATTATGGTTGACCATGTTTGATGATGGTTGAATATGTTTCATTATCATTGACAATCGTCCATTATAGTTCATTACGGTGATGATCATTCAATATGGTACATTATGGTTGACTGTGGTTCATATGAGTAGAAATATATTCCTTAATATTTATGTCGCAATGTGAAGTTAATCAAAAGTGACGTTGCATTACAATGTTTATTACTAGTTTTGTCCAATTGTGACATCTCTTAAGGATTATTCTCAATTATAATCTTCCTTAATGGTTATGACACATCATGACATTCTTTTTGCTAAATTTATGTAATATTGTGACATTCTTCTTACCTAAATTTATGAAAAATTGTTAGGTTTCTTACTATTGTTGATGAAAATTTACTATATTTAACTATGATCATGACTATGATTAAGTTTGGCTATGGTTTGACATGGCCGCGTATATCTAACTACATTTTAGTATGGGTGGTTATGGTAAACCATTTTTAACTATAATTTGCATCCGTTAACTAAGGATTATGATGGTTTATTATAGTTGATGATGGTTCATTAGGGTTGACTATTGTTCATATGAGCAGAAATCATTCCCTAATAGTTATGTCATAATGTGAAGTTCATCAAAAGTGACATCACATTATGTTCGTTAATGGTTTTGTCTAATTGTGATATCTCATAGGGTTCATGTTAGATGACAATGTTCCTCAATGGTTATGTCACGTCATGACATTCTTCTTGGCTAAATTTATTTAAAATTGTTAGGTTTCTTTAACATAATTGATCATTTTTAGATGCCTATGATTAATGATGTGTGATGAATATTGGCGATGGTTTAGCATGGGTGACTAACTCTTATTATGTTTTGGTATGGATGGTTTTGGTCGACCATGTTTGTCTATAATTTACATTTGCTATCTTTGATTGGTCTTTGCTTACCCATGGTTATCTTGAATTGTAATACTCATCTTAGTTGACTAATGGTTGCATAGTATTATTAAGAATATTTGAAATGGTTGTTTACCATATTTTTTCATTATTTGTATATACTTATTTATGTAATGTTATTATGTTACAAACACACAAATATATACATATAGTTTTGTCAAACACAAATAAAATTGGTACACTTCCTAATGGTTGTTTTTGCATTGTGAGATTCGTCAAAGGATATGTCGCATTATAATACAATAAGCAACAATGAAGGTCACAAAATATCATAGTCATTGATAAATATCATAATGAAACATAGAGTTTTAACAAATATTGCAATATATAAAGTTGATGAATATCATGACATGACAAAATAAATCATGAACATAGAAAGTAGACACAATTCAATAAACATGTGATGGTTATCATCACATAATAAAACCAGTCATAAACATAGGAAGAGGGCATAATTTAGAGGATATATATATATATATATATATATTTATATAATATTATTATATAGCATTTGAAGAGGGCATAATTTAGAGATATATATATATATATATATATAATATCCTAAATAACTTATTATATTTTTAACTATTATGCATCAAATATTTTGTTGGATTCGTTATTTTAGATTTTTCCATTCATCTTATAGTGTTAATGGTTATGTGGTATTACTACATTCTTTAAATGTGTTGTCATGATGGCATGTTTATTTACAGTTTTGCTGTATTGCAATAATCATCACATGTGATGCCATATTATCATATTCATTAGGATTTTTGTTGCATTGAAACATTAAAAGAGGGTTATCTTGGATTGTGACTTTTTTTTTTTTTTTCTATTGTGGTTCACGGCCTGCAACTGGCCGCTACATCCACAGGAACGAATCCGGGCAGTTCCCCGAAGGGAACTGCTCGTCGGCTTTTCTATGCTAGCCTGGCCCCAAGGGCGTCGAGGAGATTTGACCCCGTGACCTCCCAATTGGCAAGGTACTTAGCAACGGGAACTCGACCATTTGAGCTATCCCTTGGGGTTATCTTGGATTGTGACTTCCATTAATTATAATGTCAAATTGTGGACTTCATATTCACTAATTGTATAATTTATTCTTATATTATTTTATAATAATGTTGTGGCATCAATAGTTATGTCACATTACTTCATTCATGAAATATAATATCACATTGTGTCATTTATTAAAAGTTTCTTGATGTTGCATCATTCATCGAATGTGATGTCACATTGTACTACTAATTGTGGGGTTTTATGCATTACAATGTTCATCTCGGATTATATTGGATTGTGACAATTTTCAATGGTTATGTGAAGTTGTGACATTCCGCTTTGTAATTTATGATAAATTGCTACCTTCATTAATTGTAATGCTACATTGTGAAGTTCATCAAAAATTATATTGCATTGAATTTCATTGAATTTAATGAGCAATAACTTTTATTCATCCATGGTTATTCATCACTAACTAATGTCAAAGGATTATGTTGCATTAACAATATTTGTTTATTTTTTATTATATGCACATACACATGCTTTTAGAATTATGGTTGAATGATATAAAAATTCGGAAAAAAAAAATGTAAGGAAAGAAATTAGTTTATTTTTAACAAGAATTGCTAATTTTACACTCTTAATAGATTATCTCTTAAAAAAATATATTTATATTATAAATATGTAAAAAGCAACATTCTATTATATGAAATATTAGTATTTAAATAAAATATTGAAATAATATAAAATATAAAAATAACATTATTTTATAAAATAAGTAGAATGTGTAAAAAACTTACAATAAGGAATAAAATCTAAAAAACGAGGAGTTCAATCAGCAAAATTATTTTATGTGTTTTTACGAGCAATAATGATAGTATTCCAATCAACTTATTAGTCCCTGCCATCTGGCAATGGCCAGGGACTATAGGAATCGATTATGGCCATCTTAGCATTACTTCACCTATTTGTTAATCCCACTGATCACGATATAACCAAAGTTTCTCGACAAAGGCTGATTCGCCATCCAAAGTTTTTCGATACAAATTTATTTTCCTTCTTATTTGGCCTCTTCCCGAGGCTGAAGAGAAAAACCATATGTTATAATTAGTAATTCGTTTTGTATTTTCAAACTAGTAAATACTAGCTAAATTAATGCTAGCATTAGTGGAGCACATTAAATGCCAGTTTTGTTTCATCAACATACATGGAAATTTTAATATGTTTCCTTTCCTAGCTTTCCCTTTTTGATGTTTGGATCTTTCTGACACTGCCATTTGGGCCTTTGTAACACTTATGTGGCACTGGGATCTCCAGAGTTGGGTCTAATACCTTATTGCTAAGAATCCCAGGTCTCTATCTTCATACCATAATAATCTCAGATCTCACCTTAAAATATATAATATCGCTACAAATTGTTGTGCCCTTGCTTTAGCAAGGCAACCTCAACAGCCCAGAATAGCCTGCTTCACGCCCCAGGAACAAAGAAAAACGACAGTTTCTTGCGGTAATATCATCACCTGAGACGATATAGCAGTCCTGGATAAGGACATGTGAGCAGGAATCTGCATATGAAAGGGAAAACATGTCATTTATCTAGGAAAAAACAAGTATGGCATCTTTTGATGCTCAATATGTCATAAAAAGTCTTGAAAAGTAGTCATTCTTCTGCTAATAAATATGTAAAATTCAACTAAACTATTCTTGTTTCTTGCAAATATGTAGAATTCAACTGAACTCTTCTTGTTGCTTGCAACAATTTAAAATTGTTATCGTTTTACCTGTGAAAGTAAGAAGTAATCGTTCTGTACTATTTTTTACCTGTGAAAGTAATAACAAGGACAGACTGATAGGTAATGTTCATTTCACTATATATTTTTTACTTTTATTCAAAGGAACAAGGATTTGGATTTTAACAATGGTAGCATAATTGTTTTTCTACAGAATCAAACATAATAACTTTAAACTAGGACCAATTTTCTTCTCTATTTTGTTAATGTTACTTACGATTTCTGTAGACTATGCAAGGCCAAACTGGATGCCTCCCGCCGGAACCAAGCAACTTCTTCCATATCTAGGAGATGCAATCACTGAATTGGATCCCTGTCAATGCCTATCAAGGTCGTCTGTGGGAACCGAGTAGCTTATGCTTGTCAAAGTCGTCTACGTGAACCGAGCATCTTCTTCCATCGTGGCAAGAAACAAAGTAAACTGCCTCCCTCTTCCCTCTTCATAATATGTAGGTAACAAGCAACCAGGTAACAAGCAATGACACTTCAGAGCTGATATTTTAGTAAATTGCAGTTCAGAATACGTTGTTATTAAACAAAATACAGTGCATAACTTGCATGATCCATGGTTGTATTCTTCTCTACGTGTACAAGATTCAAGCTCCAAACAACAAATGAATGGAAAAACAAGTCCATACAATTAGATCTGACAGGTGCAAGGCATGCTATAAGAAATCATAATATACATCATTGGCCTTCCTAGCATCATTCAAAAGTACCTTTTTTATATTTTCTGGCTCGTCTAACATTTTTTTGCCGCATAGGCTGCTAATTCATGTGAGACTAAGTAATTAAATGGTCAAAGTATGCACAAACGCCACCGAATTTTCTCATAATGCTGAAATAGTGTTGGCCTCACACCAAAATAATATTGAGTTGTTTTTTTATTTCTAAAAAATATCTATTTGCAAATTAAAGCACTCTTACGAAGGCAAAATCAAACAGTAATACGTCTGCCTGCATAGACAAATACTACAATTTGGGTCTTTTTACAGCAATCTAGACTGCATGCTACTGCAATCTTGAATTTCAAAACTTTAATTTAGAAATTATCATAACGGTCCCAGAAATTCAGAGAAAACAAGAAAATTATAGAAGAAATCGAAGCCGAGACCAAGGAAAATCCCAAATTTAGCAAAATTTTGTGCCTCTGGAAGGAAAATTTGAGTTATAAAACAACATCGATGGTTCGCAAAAACCTGAAGAAAATCCTATAATCCAAAACTCAATCGTTCTTACATGCTCAAACCCAGAGAACAAATCTTGAAAACCTTAGAAATTTACCTGCAAATAAGTTGTTGACTTTCCTGGACTTCCTTGAGGCATAAAACAGAAAGAGGATCTACGACCTGTTGCTTATGCCATGTCCAGCAGGTTGAAGCGCCTGCGCCATTGCTAGTGAAATGACGAGCTTTGGTTTGTTGCTTCTAGATAGGTCGACACTGTGTTGATACCTTCATTTCCTTTTTCGAAAACAAAAAAAACAATGGATACCTTCATTTCCTATTACAAGAAAATGTTTCACCTTATGGGATGTTGCTTCAAAGATGGTCAATTCAAATGTTTACAGAGTTAAACTTTCATCTGTACTCCATCTGCACCATCACAAAACCATTAGATCGCTAAATATTCATTAAATCTCTAGCATGAAGGAATCAAAAGATCATAAAACCATTAGATCTATAAAAATTCATTAAATCTCAGCGTAAAGATTCAAAATACCATATATTTAGTGTGGAGATGGGATACGTGGACTGCATGCAAGCTCCTATGCCTACACCCAAGTTTTATTTTTCTATATTTAACTTTAAGTTAATTATTATATTTAATTTTTTATTTTTTATTATTAATTTTTCTATCAAGAAGCTGCAAATTTAATTCAAAAAAATTGTATGCCTTTACATGCAACACATGTGTATAAACTATATAATAACTAAAAACTTTTAATCAGGGCCACCATAAGCTAGACGCTAAGTGAACAAGATTTTTTTTTTCATTTTATAGCCTGTATAAGCTTTCTCGTTCCCAACACAGGTAGCCGTGCAAAACCTTATGATGTTGAAGGCCACATTATGCTATTTATGCTTCTTCTAAAGAAAGCAGGTTCACTCTAGTCCAACTCGTTGTGTGGAAGAGAGACGGGCGGGATAATCAGTTTCTATTCTGGAAAGTCATCCGTTTTAGGAATGGTATGTGTTTATTTATTCTAATAATCAGATTCAAGCCAATTAATACACGTGTATGTAATATGTCTCGTGAAACTCTGCCATATAAATAAAACATATGTCTTTATATGCCGTCAAAAAACCAGAAACCCTACTCATTTTCATTGAAAATTTTTTATTTTTCTTTAGTAATCGGTTGCCATGGAAGCCCTCGTCAACCTGCTTGGTTTGAATTCATATGTCACAAAACCCTTGACTAACCACGTAAAAAGCCTTAGCCTTCTTCAGTACAGTTTTGTTGGCATTATGACTAAAGTGTTGTCCTTGATGGCAACCCATTTAGGTGATAGATCGCAGTACTTCAAGTCAGCAGTAGAGATTGATGATCAGTTATCAAATACTGAAGAAAATAAGGGATACGCAGGTACACCTTAGAGAAGGTGCGTACACGTAGGCCAGTGTTACATAAAGTGCGTACATACCCGCAGATTACCCGTTCATTAGGTGCGTACCCCAGTGCACACATTTCAAGGTAGTAAAAGCGTGCACATGTGGGGTTCCTTATGTTTTACCCTTGGTATTTAGCTGACGGTATTGTGTTATCATGCTTTTGCCCCGTGGTATTGTTTTATTTTATTATTATTACTGAGCCCCATGATCCTTGATTTGAGGAAGAGCTTGCCTATATAAAGCAAAGGAGATCATTTGGCTTAGGTATGTTTTTGGGGTTGAATATCTTAAGAAGCTAGATCTGAAATTCTAGTGATGGGTTATGAGAGATAGCTAGATCTAAATCAAGGAGGAACGTGAGAACTACAAGTCGGATCTACTAATGAGTTGATATCTCCTTGGCACATGTTCAAATCTGTAGATCTGACAGTCTGGGTTATTCTTGAAGTCTTGAAATTATCTATACCCGGAGGTACGCAGGTCCAGTGAAAGAAAAGTGCAGAGATACGCAGACACAGAAGCTTTGCAGGTGCGTAGATACGCAGGACCAGAAGCGCTGCAGATGTGGAGGGGAACAGGCAGTTCATTGGACACAGAGCGCACTTACGCAGGAAGACTGTGAGTCACAGTGCGCACATACGCAGGGAAGTAGTTGAATACAGTGCGTACTTATACGCAACTGTTATATGGGTGAAGCTGCATACTTCTTTTGAGATCTATTTAGATGTACATGTTTATCATTGCTGTGATCTGGGTTTTGAAGTAATGTGTGATGTCTGATATTATTTCCTGATAACAGCAGTCTGAGAGGTGATTGATTAAATGTTTTTACATAGATGGATGAATGGATCAAGTTCTTAATGAGTCATCTTTATGTAATCTGATGGACTAGATCTGATTGATGACTCTCATTGTATAAGTATTGATCTAGTGATTGAGTGATTCAGAACGTTGTTTGATTATGTGCTTCAATGTGGTTATTGGGTCCAGTATGAAAATTGGATGAAACGTGGCCTTTCAGATTATGTGTTGTGCTTCAGTGTATCCAGTATGAAAATTGATGAAATGTGATACCTGGAGGAGAGAACATTGTAAGTCAGCATTGTAGCAGGTAGTAGCCTGCATACTAGTAAATGGATTGGCTAGTACAAGAGCAAAGGGGGTGGTAGCTCCCGTACTGGTATAAGGCTGCACCAGTACAAAATATTGTAAAAGGATTTTCTTATTAAGAAGAAGATTGAGATGACTTGCAGCAGGTGGTTTTCTCCCGCATTGGGTTTCCACCTTATATCATGGTGTTCATGTGTGTGCCTTATGTGTGATGATCTATTCTATGTTGCTGCATCTACTAACTGATAATATGGTTGATAATGTTCTAATGCACTCATTGAAGATCAATTAACTTAATCATAATAAGTTGTGGAAGTAGCATATATGAATCAGAGTTTGGAAATGAAAAAGTTTTGTTAATGTGATAATACTGATTCACCCCTCCCCTCTCAGTATTATTTTCAACAATTGGTATCAGAGCAGGTTCTTTGATAGAAGCTTGATCGCTTGAAGGAGATCCGTGGAACAATGGGAAAGAAGCTTAAGAAGAAAGCATCTAAGAAAAGGAAGTCATCTCAGAATAACTCTGGCAGTGGGAGAATCGATTGGGGATTAGGCATAAGAAGCTCTTCAGATTCAGAATCAAATTCAGAATCATTATCTGGTATGAATGTGGTATCCTGTGATGTTCCAGCTATTTTTCCTTGTGAAAGAGATGAAAGTGATAGTGAAACTACTGAACTTTCTCTTATGGGTGAACAAGAAAGATATCAAATAGAGGCAGAATTTAAAAGGCTTTCAGACATAATCAAAAATCAACAAGATCTTTTGAACAAAAGGGAATGTGAAACAACTGAACTTGCTCTTATGGATGAACAAGAAAGAAACAAGATAGAAGCAGAATTTATAAGACTGACAAGCAAAATTAGAACTCAAGAAGATCTTCTGAACATAAAGGATAGTACTGCTAAGGCTCAACGAGAGTTATTCAAGGAGAAATGTCAAAAGTTGCAGGATGAAGTAACATTACTAAGAAATGAAGTCAATGAAAAGAACAAGGAGCTCAAAGATAGATCCAGTTACTATGAAAATCTGGAAGCTACAATCCTCTCACTAAAAGGAGATCTTGAAAAATCAAGGAAGTAGATTGAAGATCTACATCAAGCAATTGAGAAACAACACAATGAAGTCATCAGCCTAAAATCCCAGCTGGAATGTGCCTCCAGAGTTCATCAAATGTTGCATAATGTAAATGAAGAACAAGAAAAGGAGATTCTCAAACTAAGGGAACAAATAGAAGAAGGAAGAAAAGTTGAAGAAGATTTGAAAAAGAAATCTCTTGAAAAGGAAGAATAGCTTCAGGTTGAGGTAAATATCTTGAAAGGTAAAATAGAAGAAAAGGATAAGCTTTTACGATTTCAAGATAGCTCTAAAGTCTTGGATGATATTCTTAGTAGTCAAAAGTCTCCTGCTATAAAGACTGGTCTTGGTTTCCATGAATCGGTTGAAGGTGAATCTAGTTCACAAGGTGAAGCAAGGAACTCTAAAGAGAAATCTAAAGTGATCAAAGAAGAAATGAAAGATACATCCCATCATCAACCAAGGAAAGAGATTCCTCAAAGAAAATCCTTACTCCTCATGAATAATGTTGAATGTTATGTATATCATAATCTTGGACATGTTGCAGCTAGATGTAGAAGAAGAAGGGTTCAAGATCATTATGCAGAAAGGTCATCTCAATCAAGGTACTTTTATGGATATTTCTTTGCTTGCAATATGTTTGGTCACAAAGCTACTGATTGTTACAGAAGGAATATGAAACATGTAAGATGTTATGCATGTAACAAGCTTGGACATATAGCTAAGGAATGCAGGAACAAAGTGTGGGCACCATATCAAAAGGAGAAAATGACATCATCACGCTTGAAGGTATGGAGGAAAAAGGAAGTACAGTCAGAGAAAGGCAACATTGCACAACGAACAGACATACCAGAATCAGAGGGAGCTGAAAGTACAAAATTTCAGTGTCCTGAATCTCATATGCAAACTCCATAAAGGGAAATCGCATATTTACGCGAGTTGGATACTGCACAATCGCATATATGATTGTTTTGAGGCAGTAGGAAAGGTGAAGTTGATCTATGAAGTATGATCTCTCAAGCACAAGATCAGATCTGGAAATCTGAATTGGGTCCTAATCTAAGGTACGCAGATCATTCACTGTGAAAGTGCGGGTGTACGCAGCAGAGCGTAAGAACGGGTGTGGATGTACACAAGTGAAGGCACAGTCCCTGTGCGGAGGTACGCAGCTTATCAGAAGAGAACATGCGAACAACGCGGCAAGACAGAAGAAGAGGTGCGTAGCAAGATCGGAGGTACGCGGCGTGATAGAAGGATAACCTGCGGAGGTACACAGTAGTACGCGGCGCAATAGAAGCAACAGGTGTGTGCGGTACGCGGTCCAACTGATGGCACAGGTGCGTGTGTACGCACTGTAGTTGAAGACTGTCTGCGTATGTATGCAGTACAGAAGAAAGATCTCTGCGGGTGTACGCACGGGAGCAGAAGATGAAGTGTGTGGCTATGCGGGATAGATAAAGAAAAATGACGTACCTATCTTAAAGCATTTATTGGCTGACTCTTCTTTTTGATATGCATGATCTGATCTGACAAATGGCACAGGTTCAGGGGGAGCATATGTTCTTAATGTATTGTTGGCATTATGGTCCTTGGTGACAATGCTCGATTCATCTTGCTATGGTGATGAGTTATTCACATGATCAGATTGGTGGTTGATTCTCTAATGGTGTTTGCATGGAGTCTTGATTGTTCTTGGAACATATATGGATGAGGATTGTTGGATGAATACATGGAAGGAGACATGATGAGATCTTACCTATATGATGATAGGTTGTTTCGTACATATGTTGATTGATGAAGATGCTTCCATTTGATGACTCTTGGTTCATGTAGATCTGGATGGTTATGAATGAGTTGATGCAGAAGTACCTTGATATTGACAGATGCCATTATACAGTGTTGTTGCTGATCTTTGCCATGAGCTTATTTAGATGCTTGGTCTCTTTCATGATTATCATTCGATGTAAATGTCATAACAAGACTCATGTTGTAATGATCTATCTATTGTAGTCATCTCTTCAGGTCATGTAATGGCCTATGTCTCCTCACTATGCATGGGATGATGATGTAATGTATTTGGTTTTCATATTTCTGGTGTATTCCCATTTGGTTGGATGGATGATCCCCATTCGGTTGGGTGATGGATGTATGTTTTGAGTCTTTTTGTGATAAGAAGGTCATTTATGATAGAGTCATATAGAACATCCTTTTGCAAACCTTGCTTATTGTCAGGGGGAGTTTGAGCAGCACTATATAGTAGAGCAGACATCTCAGCTTGTTCTCAGAAAGAGAATTATCAGATTGGAGCACCATGGCATATACAAAGGGGGAGTTCATTCAGAGACTTCAGCAGATCTGGTTTATAGTTAAGGAGAGCATGTTATTAGGGGGAGCATAACCCTTTTCCCTTGATGTCAAAGGGGGAGAGTGATTTGGCGTTGTTGCCATCAAGTCCAAAGGGGGAGATTGTTGGCATTATGATGCATGTGTTGTACTTGATGGCAACCCTCTCATAGAAGATCATCTCGCTTATATACATTCAGATGAATCTACAGAAGAGATATCATATGTGACATAATACATAGATGTGGGACAGCTCGAAGGAATCAAATGGCAAGTTCTTAGCAAGCGTTGCCATCAAGGCCAAAGGGGGAGATTGTTGGCATTATGACTAAAGTGTTTTCCTTGATGGCAACCCATTTAGGTGATAGATCAGAGTACTTCAAGTCAGCAGCAGAGATTGATGATCAGTTATCAAATACTGAAGAAAATAAGGGATACGCAGGTACACCTTAGAGAAGGTGCGTACACGCAGGCCGATGTTACATAAAGTGCGTACATACTCGTAGATTACCCATTCATTAGGTGTGTACCCCAGTGCACACATTTCAAGGTAGTAAAAGCGTGCACACGTGGGGTTCCTTATGTTTTACTCTTGGTATTTAGCCGACGGTATTGTGTTATCATGGTTTTGGCCCATGGTATTGTTTTATTTTATTATTATTATTGAGCCCCATGATCCTTGATTTGAGGAAGAGCTTGCCTATATAAAGCAAAGGAGATCATTTGGCTTAGGTATGTTTTTGGGGTTGAATATCTTAAGAATCTAGATCTGAAATTCGAGTGATGGGTTATGAGAGATAGCTAGATCTAAATCAAGGAGGAACATGAGAACTACAAGTCGGATCTATTAATGAGTTGATATCTCCTCGGCACATGTTTAGATATGTAGATCTAACAGTCTGGGTTATTCTTGAAGTCTTGAAATTATCTATACCTGGAGGTACGCAGGTCCAGTGAAAGCAAAGTGCGTAGATACGCAGGCACAGAAGCTTTGCACCTGCGTAGATATGCAGGACTAGAAGCGTTGCAGATGCAGAGGGGCGCAGGCAGTTCATTGGACACAGAGCGCACGTACGCAGGAAGACTGTGAGTCACAGTGCGCACGTACGCAGGGAAGCAGTTGAATACAGTGCGTACTTATACGCAGTTGTTATATCGGTGAAGTTGCGTACTTCTTTTGAGATCTATTTAGCTATACATGTTTATCATTGTTGTGATCTAGGTTTTGAAGTAATGTCTGATGTCTGATATCATGTTCTGATAACAGCAGTCTGAGAGGTGATTGATTAAATGTTTTTACATAGATGGATGAATGGATCAGGTTCTTAATGACTCATCTTTATGTAATCTGATGGACTAGATCTGATTGATGACTCTGATTGTATAAGTATTGATCTAGTGATTGAGTGATTCAGAAGGTTGTTTGATTATGTGCTTCAATGTGGTTATTGGGTCCAGTATGAAAATTTGATGAAACATGGCCTTTCAGATTATGTGTTGTGCTTCAGTGTATCCAATATGAAAATTGATGAAATGTGGTACCTGGAGGACAGAATATTGTAGGTCATCATTGTAGCAGGTAGTAGCCTGCGTACTAGTAAATGGATCGGCTAGTACAAGAGCAAAGGGGGTGGTAGCTCCCGTACTGGTATAAGGCTGCACCAGTACAAAATATTGTAAAAGGATTTTCTTATTAAGAAGAAGATTGAGATGACTTCAGTAGGTGGTTTTCTCTAGCATTGGGTTTCCACCTTATATCATGGTGTTCATGTGTGTGCCTTATGTGTGATGATCTATTCTATGTTACTGCATCTGCTAACTAATAATATGGTTGATAATGTTCTAATGCACTCATTGACGATCAATTAACTTAATCATAATAAGTTGTGGAAGTAGCATATATGAATCAGAGTTTTGGAAGTGAATAAGTTTTATTAATGTGATAATACTGATTCACCCCCCCCCCCCCCCTCTAAGTATTATTTTCAAAAAGTTTGTCAACAACAACTTCTAGCCCTGGAAGGTGGAGACTGTAGGGTCCACAAGACTCACAGGCCCAAGGGATCAAGGAAAAACTTGATTTCTATTGCGCCCATCTAAAGATCGATTATGTTAAGGGTCTAGGTCTTACACCATCCAAGACACACATAGAGCACAACAGATTAATGATTGAAGCTAAGGCGTACTTGCTCGATTAATGATTGAAGCTAAGGTGTACTAGCTCGCTCGCTTGCTAAGGTACAGAGTTATCACGGTTGCTTTCTCTGCTTAGAGCTCTCGGTGCTAGGTATTGAAGGTATTCAGACTCTTTTCTATTTAAGCTTATCCTTATTGCTTTCTTTCTAGTCAAAGACTAGCTTCTAACTAACTAACAGAAAGAGGAGAGCATTAACAATGGGATTTTGTGATGCCTAAATTCGACCTAATTAAAGGAGGAGAGCACTAACAACTAGATTTTGCGCTACTTGACACCTACAATGCAGAAGACACCTGCCATTCATGCAAAAACCACATATAAGGAACTTCATAATCATCGATTTATAATTGATTTAATGATATCGATCCTATAACACCATTGGCATGGCAACCCACCTATGTTCAAATGGGTAGTAGGGACCCACCTATGTTCAAATGGGCAGGTGGGGACCCACCTATGTCAAAATGTGAAGGAGGGATTTCAGATGATGAAGTGGAATCCAACAATAGCAAAGACTAGACATGAAGGTATTCATAGCCAGTTAGTTTTGAGGTTGCTCTCTAGCCTGATATTCTTGGCTTTTAACCCACTGATGCTACTTTTGGTATCAATTTTCCATTGCTGAGCCACATATATTTTCCTACCAAAAAAAGTCAATTTCTAAATGATGAAATTTTCTCCTACTCTTTCTGATTCTCCATGGTCAGGCTCTCACGGTTAGGCTCTCAAAACCTGGCAAGAGTGAAAAAGAGAAGCAACGAAAGAAAGCGTAATTACATCTCTAATTACCAGCAGTATTTTTAAAGGTCCATTTCTTTATGGGAAGAATAAGGGCAAGTAACATATCTGGATCTATTATGAGAAACTGCAAAAGGCTGAGATACATGTCCGCCTCCAGTTCACACACGTCTCAGACTATCAATATTGGGCTGCCGGGATTCGAAATCAGGATCTGTAAACCCAACGTACTTTCAAGCCATCAATTGCAATTTCTGCTCCAATTTATTCTTCTAGCTTAGATGTTGTTGGTGCTACTAATTACTGGTACTAATTACTCGTAGTACTGTTGGCAAAAAAACTCCTCTTCGCCATTATTTTTTATTTTTAAAGCAGGGACTAGCTGCTCTGCT
The DNA here is from genome assembly GCA_000404065.3 of Pinus taeda. Lineage (NCBI taxonomy): Eukaryota > Viridiplantae > Streptophyta > Pinopsida > Pinales > Pinaceae > Pinus > Pinus taeda. Next base: position 164,079 of record APFE031334536.1, on the reverse strand, counting down.
TAATTTCTAATTATGTATCACCTGCGCACAGAATCCAACATAAGCTCCATTAACAACAATATCCAACATAAGCTCCATTAATGAGCTCCAGCCCTACTTGCCACTCAAAGCACTAAAAAATATGAACCATTTCAGCAAGGAAGTCTGAGCAGTTTCCAAGGCAAAGCAACGAGCCCTTACAGGATTTTTTACATATTAAAAGCTAGCGGGTCAGGAGCAATGGTTTCCAGGCCTTCTACTGCACCCTGACTATGACCTCTCTCACATAAAGGGATATTTGGACCTAGCCTCTAAGAGTAATCTAGGATGTAGAAGCGCAAGTGGCTGGCCCTTTCTTCCTAAATCAAGATAAATAAAGTTCAAGCTGGCAGGGAACACGAACAACAGAACTGAACTTCTAGCAGCCAGTGCATTAATGTCCCCATTTTCTTAGTTCATCAATAGCCTAAGTATTACTATCGTTATATCTAATATAATAATATTTGCAACTTTTTCCTTATTAGCTTTATGTATGTGTGCGTTGCTTGTCCAAAGATGTTGTTGGATTGTCGATAAGGACTTGTTGTTTAAGGAATGAATCTTATAGTTTTTCCAATACAGTATCACTACCTAATGCTATTATTGTTGATTGCATTCTCATTACATTTATTTGTAGAAGAAGGCCCTACGAACCACCAAACTATTCTCAGACTTTCACTACTGGCTATTCACGTGTCTACAAATCAATCAGTCACTTCTGAGGTGGTTGGAGAAGTTATCAATTTCGTACCACCGATTAGAGTCAACCTTTTCATTGTGTTAATCTTGATGGCATATTATTTGCCCGATTGTAAGCCTTATAGCTACTATTTTAGTGGCGTTTTGTTGTTAAAGTTCTATTTTATTAGTTGACATGGTATTTGTGAGATTCTAAGCCTAGCTACTATTTTAGCAAGCAATGTTGTTGTTCCTAAAGTTTATCGATCACTGCTGAGGCAGATTGTAAGCATTATAGCTATATTTTAGCAGCGTTTTGTTGTTAAAGTTCTGTTTTAACTGCCAGTAGGGACTTGCTACTTCGCAGTGTTTCTTGTTTTTCTTCAAGTCAACTTATTTTGAATTTGCATATAGACATAGGTTGTTCACTCTCCATGTTTTTTTTCATAGTGATTTTGATCTCGTTCATCTTGTGAACTATCAATTGCATAGTTTTTTTATGCTTAAATAAATTGATATATTATAGTTTAAATACATAATGTAAAATTACATACAATTTATTTTAATTAATTAAATATATATTGTAATTTGTATGCAATTTATTTTAATTAATTTTTTTTTGGATATATATATATATATATTATATATAATTCTTTTAGTAATTTTAATATATATTAAATATTTACCAATTTAAACATAACATAAAGCTTATTATTATGTTAACGCATAATACAATTTAATTTTTTTCAAAATAATGGAAAAATAAATATATAAATTAATCTTTTTAAAAGATCTCAAATCAAATCATATTAAAAAGAAGTTGGATTCATATCAATCAAATATATATAATACTAATAATACTAATTTTTATTTAGTTTTAAGGAATAGTTTAATTGGTTTAGTTTTCATTACTAAGTATCTTATTAATGGGAGGTTACCTAGTCAAGTCTCCTCCGCACCTTTGAAGAGATCTACCCATATTTTTACCCATAAATGTAGATCACTCAGCAAATCCATATATGTTGGGAAAAAAGCACCCATCTTTATTTAGTAATATTAAATATTTTAAAATAACAATTATATATACACAAATATAGTAATTCATAAATATTGATATTCTAAACTTATTGATTCTTTTACATCCATAAATATTCTTCACACCTCAAATATCATAAAATCTAATTATATTTAATAATAAAAAATATAGAAATATATTATAAAGATATAATAATATTCTTAGTATCGTTCTCTAATAAGTAGAACAATTATAAAGAAAGGAAATGCAATCATCGCGATTTTTTCTTTCTGATAATAAGTGGAAAATTTATAAAAAATAGAAATGCAATCATCACTCTTCTTTCTTTCTAATAATAATTCGTGCACCTTTGTTCATCATTACATATTTTTTAAATGTAACTGGTGACGATGTACTTAAATATATTGGTTTAACTTGTGAATTTATTGTGAAGGTCAAACCTTATCCCTCCGTAATACTAATATCATTGTTTTCTTTATGTGGTTCAGCTTGGTGATATCAGGTGCAAACATTCCTTATATTTTTCTAATACATATCTGGTCATATATTTTCAAGTATGAATAATTCACCACAATTACCAAAGATTACCAAAGGTAGACCTAGCAGAGTTACTCTACAGAGCCTCTATGAGTTTATAAAGACTATAGAGAAACATAGAGAAGAAAGAGAAGTCAAGCTACAAACAGATTTAGCAGCCATGCTGGAAAATAAATTCACATCCCTTGAAAACAAGATCCAAAAACAAATAGAAAATTAAATAGAATTATTGGAGAATAGAATGGAGGCAATACAGACTAGGTTGTAGGTTATAGAAAAACAAAACCAAGATATGAACCAAACATCCCAACAAGTAGATGTTGATACTTTAGAGAGTCATAGAATGAAGGACATGACTAAAGAGTTAGAAGAAAAAGTTAATAGTTGCCTCACCCTAAGTAGTGTGGTAGGTAAATTAGATATCAAACCAATTAAAGGTGAAATGAAAAAATTGAAAGAATTAGACTGTGAGCATAACAAAAGGGCCTTGAACCTTATAATCTTCAGTTTGAAAGAGGAGGTAGATGAGGATACTTTAGCCATAGCCCAGACAAAATTACCTAACAGATTACAAATTGAAACAACGTGTCTCATAGAAGCAACAATGTTTGGGAAATTAACTGAGAATAAAGGAAGGTTGATCTGAATAAAGGTGAGCTCTACTTACCATAAGTATGACATAATTAGTAAAACCTCAAGTCTAAAAGGAACGAGAATATTTATAAATGAAGATCTCATTCCAGAAGATCAACCATAATTGACAAAGGAGGTTCAAAAGGTAAAGGAAGCTAGGAAGGAAGGAAAGTGGGCAATAATCAGAAATAGAAAAGCCATTATTCGAGATAGAAACCAAAAAGATAATAATAAATAGCAATTCAACATGCTTTGGATTCTTTCTTGGGACTGTGAGGGCTTTCCACGGAACAAATGCCCCAAGCGAAGTTGGATCTCAAATGATGTTGATATTATTTTGCTTGTTGAAACTTGGGAGCACGAAAAAATTAACGTCCCTAACATAGATGGCTTTTTATTATGGTCTACCTGGAATAAGCGATCCTCCCGTAGAGGAATTGGGGGTATAGCTTGTTACATTAGAAGAACATCTCTCCCCATGTTAGGATTTATAAAAAAAACTCTTACAACCAATATAGTTGGATAGAAATTACTGACATTTATGATAAAAAGACCTACATAACAATCTATTACTCCCTGCCATCAATTCTAACTTTTGTAAGAAAAAGAATCTAGATAAAAATAGTCCTTACAATGGTTTAAAGAATGATATTTCTAGTCTAAGGAATGAAGGCAATATCATTTTAATGCTTGACTTTAATGATCGAAATTTAAGCAACCAGGTTATTCTTCTAAGGAATCATTCCAACCCTAATCCTCTTTGGTTAGACGAAGACCTTCCTTTGGCTAGCCGGTACAAAAGGAGCTCTGAAGACCTTGGGGAGAATTTGTTTGGGTCGGAGCTAGTCAAGCTCTATAGTGCTCAGGATCTCATAATTTGGAACAGTCTATAGAAGTGGCCCAATTCTATCTAGATGACCTGGATCCATGGGCTTGGTAGTAGTGTGGTAAACTATGTTATCTCTGATCTCCCTCTATACAGTGAAATAACAAATTTTCACATCTTAAACGGCCACGAGCCTGACTCTGATCATAGGCCTTTACTTATAAGTATCAATTTTGTCATGCATAGAGATCCCATAGAACATAATACTTATAACCAAAATAAGTTAATCTTTGATAGAAAGAAAAAAAATCTCTTTCTAAATGAATTAAAAACTAATTTGCTTCCTTTATCTAGTATAGACAACATAGAAGATCTCTATCATAATTTTACTACAGCCCTCTCATATTCTATTAACAAGTTCTCAATTGAAGTTTCAAGTAATAACAAAATAGCAAGACCAACCCATTGTATGGAAAATATTGTAAAAGTGCGAGGAGAGCATATGGCTTGAAAGTGAAAATAAGCGAGCTAAAGGCCAAGCGGGTTTTATAAAGCAACACTCAACAATAAACCACCTCGTTACACTTAGGATCATTGTGGAGCAATGCTGCAATGATAAATCCAATCTCTTTTGTTGCTTTGTGGACTTTATAAAGGATTTCGATACGATTCCTAGAAACAACCTTTGGAACAAATTAGAAAAACTGAAGAATCCTTTTGAGTTGAGAGATGTTGCTATAAGGTTATAAGAGAATGTAATTTCCAAGCTAAAAAGCAATGAGGCGTGGTCAAAATATATTAAGTGTAATATCGGAGTTAAAGAAGGTTGCCCCTTCTCCCCTGCCCTATTTGGCATTTACATCGACAAGCTAGAAGGTTGTTTAGAGGAAGCAGGATGTGATGGCATGATCTTAGCTAGGATAGTCATCATACGTGTTCTCTACGCTGATGATATTGTTCTTCTCGCAAGGAGCCCATCTGATCTTGATAAGAAACTTAGACTTCTTAAGGATTTCTGCTCTACCATGGGTATGATTATTAACACTGACAAAACAAAATTTATGATTGTCAAATCCAAGAAGGACACTTATGCTAATTTTATGTATGACAATAGTAATTTGGATAAAGTGTATTCCTACAAGTACCTAGGAATTGATATTCATCACAAGCTCAACTAGAACTATAGCATTGAGAAAAGGATTAATGGGAGATGGAAAGCTTATTTTAGTCTGGAAAATAATTGTAAAACGACAAACCTCGTAATGTGGGATAGACATAAGTTCCTCTTTCAAACTTTAGTCACTATGGTTATCTTATATGGATGTGAGGCTTGGGGTTGTAGCATCTTTAGAGAATACTGGAGAAAGATTCAGCGAATCCAAAAGAATTTGATAACGTATAACCTCAAAATTAAAAGCAACACACCCTATCCTATTCTCCTTATAGAAGTGGGTCTTTCCCCTATCGATAACCTAGCTATGACTAGGCTTCGGTTGTACAAGCACAAACTCAATAACGTAGAAGACCATAGACTTTCTAAGCTAGTTTTAAATTCCAGCCAAAACCACCTAAGGCTCAAACGAGGTTGGTATAAAGACACCAGAGGCTTGGTTAAAACATCGGGATATCGACGAGAATGTTGCATTGCAAAACATTAATAACATTAAAAATATTGTTACTTCTAAGTTCAAAGAAAAATATTGTGTGAGAAAGATTTAGCAGCTAAAACAAAATTAAGATAATATAAGGAGGTCATGAACCCCACCTTAGAAGATCAAAAGTATCTTTGTGTTTTAACTAGCTCAAAGAAGAAAATTAATATAGCCAAGATTAGAACGAACTCTCATGAGCTCCATAGTGAAGGGGGTGCAGTTCCTAAAACACCATAGATGGAAAGGTTTTTCCATCTCTGTGAGAATACGAACATTGAGGATGAAAATCACTTCCTCTTAGAATTCCCCACGTACAACCACATTAGATCTCAGTTCAAATTTTTTGTTGCAATACTAACCTTCCTAGCCTTTTATGATGTCAAAATTACAGTGAGCTTGGGAGGCTTCTCTCCAAGCTTTTTGAGCATAAGAATAAAATCTTAAATCAGACTAAATAATTCGTTTCTTTAGGTTCGATAGACCAAAGTTTGGTCTCAGTGGACGTTAACCATCATCATCATCATCATCACCATCAGTGGTTTGATTTTATTTGATACTGGTATACAAGCTACGTCAAAAGTATATTTGGCGTGAGACCCGGTTGGAATATTCCAAAACAAAGTGGGCATCACCAAAATACTAGAACCGTTGGAGCGAGCCAAATGTTTAGATTTGAGAAGATTGATTCATTTTTGTTATTGAAAGAAAGTGTTGTTTTTAAAATTTGTCTAGATATATATTAGAATTTGTCATTAAAATTATTATAAAATGAATTTTATTTTTATAGGGAGGCAAATTTTATTATTAGTAATTAAACTAGAAGTGGGAACAATTATTATTGTTTACTATTTAGAAATGCAGGATAATTAATCAATACTATTCAAAGAAAATCGACATAATGTTGTCTTTAAAATTTGTCTAGATACATATTAAAATTTGTTATTAAAATATTACAAATTGAATTTTGTTTTTACAAGGTGAGAAAATTTATCATTCGTAATTAAATTAGTAGTGGGAACAATTATTATTGTTTAGTATCTGGAAATGGATGATGATTCATCATTGTTATTCAAAAAAAATCACACCATATTCACGAAAAAAAACCGCATCTCTTAAAATTATTCAGTAGTAAACTTTCAAAGAGCAAGTTCCACTTAAAATTATATTAATCTTCAAAACAACATGTTTTTACTCCTACCAAATGCATCTTCCTCTAAATCTTAATTCATTAGCATAATTCCCTAATTCCGAAAAAGCCAACTCTTAACCATTAACAATTTTAAAACATACTAATCCGAAATACTTATACTCCATATTATCTATAATTAATAAGTAATTCTTTTAATAGTAATTTAAAAAAAAAAAAACTTTTAAAACTCTAATAAAAATATCTAAACTTAAAAAGTATATATAGAAGCGTATTATCTACTATTAGAAACAAATTAGTTCACCTATAATAATTATAGTTAAAAGAGTTTTAAAAGACATCAAATAATGATTATAAGTAAAAGAGTGTTAAGCTTATATAAAACTTAAACTACTTTACGATTAAATTGTATTTTTGGGTTTTCTCGTGGTTTATTGACTTAGTAATTGAACTCTCCAACGACCTAAATTTCCTCGAGCTCAGGATACATCAAAATGTGAACCCAATCCAAAAGATATGTGAAGATTCTCTATTGAAAAGTAGTCATGCATGAAAAGAACTCTAGCTATGGCAGGCTACACAGACCACTGAAAGTAAAAAGAAAAAAGTGAAACCTTACAAGTACCATAAATTGTTTGGGTTGAATATTCTAGCGCCTCTGAACTTACCATGTGAGATAAATATCAGAATTCTACTCGGCGTTCTCTGAAGGAGGAGAGAAGCATTATCTCGGCGTTCATCGACTTCAAGGTGCCGTCCATGCAACATCTAACATCTTTCCTTTGATGTCAAATCTGCTGGTCCGCGTGAAATAGAGTTTGACGACAAAAATTTAATAATAGTTACGGCCTTGGATAGAGAGCGTCGTGATCTCATTAGCCAGAAGTTTTTCTCATTAAACATATTTAGACTGCGTTGGTTATATATATATATATATATATTTGTCACAGAGTTGATAGGTTCAAAATTTGCTAATTTCAAATTATAATTCAATATACAAGGATGCTTTTTGCTTTTTTTTTTATGATTTATTTTAAATATAGCAATTTTAATGGAAAATTGTTCTCTTTTCAAAACTTAATCAGTTACTTCTTCTAGAATTAGTTAATTTTCAGTAATTCCTTTATTTTTTCTTTTGTAGATTTCTAGCGAGTTTATCTATATATATATATTTTCCAAGCAAATATTTATTTTTATTTAGGCATGTATTTTCATTAGCATTTTATACTCATTAAACCAGTATAGATCCATCCTACCTGTGAATATACCAAAAATTGAGTGATCAAATCTCATTATATGGAAAACTTTTTTTTAAATGTGAATCTTCAAAAAAGATTGGCACGCCAAGAGATTTAATCTCTTTTAATACTTAATAAATCCATGATATATGATGGTTTTTATGTTTCTCTTTATATAGACTATGTGTAGTTTTTCTTTGTTTAAATTGTATTTTGACTAATTCATTATTATTAATAATTGATATTAAAAATTAAATAAATTACATATAATAAGTAAGTTTGTTTTTTTTTTACAATTTTTTTTTTTTTAAACACTTTCATGGACATAAACACACTTACACATTTTCTCATACTTAAAATAACAAACCATAACAAATTATATTCTCTATAACAAATCTCGTGGAATAAACTAAACACCCTGGATTTCCATCGATGCCACAGAATTACACGGTATTAAAATTAGAATTGTTCCATTATATGAGTGAATTCGGTAATATTGTTTCAAATTCAAAAAAATTAATTTATTATACTATATATATATTCTATTAGAATTGTTCCATTATAATTTATATGAGTGAATTCGGTAATATTGTTTCACATTTAAAAAAAATTAAGTTATTATACTATATATATATATCCTCTATGATACCATATATGCAGACAGCCGCTTAAACAGCAAATTATTTTATTTTATGACATCATATATGCAGACAGCATCATAAAAGATAAAACGCATATATGAGATCATACTTCTGTTTTCAATGAGTGTAATACGAATGATGAGATCCTCTTTATCAGAAAAAACGTTCAAGGTATCCTTATTCGGATTGTGCGTTCCTGCCTTTGGGTAATTGGCTGTAGTGTTCACTTTCGAATATATGCAGTTGTAATATTACAGCATAGCATGTTGGCCGTGAATATATTTATGTTGTTAGGTAATTGGAAGATTGGAATATGAGCCTGGCTCAAATTTACCAATTCATCGTAATATTTATTTCATATTTTTTAAATTATGAATTTTTATTCGTTTGTATATTTTGAGAATATTAAAATTTAACAATAAGATGGTTAATCATAGTCAATCATGATTTAACATTATATTGTGAGAAAGATTGTCTCGATATGAAAATCAACCATGGTCTAATGTCGTATTGTGAGAAAGATTGTCTCGATATGAAAATCAACCATGGTCCAACATCTCATTGTGATAAAGGACTGTTTCAATATGTAAATCAACCATGTTTATTTTAGTGTTTATAATATTGATATGAGCGTTTATATACCTTTGCTTTATAATATTAGTCCCTTGGATTTAATATTATTCTTTTCGATTCATAATCCCTTGGGGTTTTAGTATTAGTCCATCGGGCTTATTATTACCTTGGCTTTATAATATCAATCTCTTGGGTTTATAACATTAATCATGGTCAACCATAGTCAACCACGGTTGAATGTCGCATTTTGACAAAGATTGTCTCAATATGGAAATCAACGGTAGGAAACCATGGTCAATCGTAGTGAACCATGGTCGAACGTCGCATTGTGACAAAGATTGTCTCAATATGAAAATCAATTATGATCAACCATGGTCTAACATCACATTGTGACAAATATTGTCTCGATATGGCAACCATGGTCCAAGATCGCATTGTGATAAGAATTACCTCAATATGAATATCAACCATTGTTAACCATGTTTTTTTTAGTGTTTATAATATTTATCTTAGGGTTATATACCTTGGGTTTATAATATTACTCCCTTGGGTTTAATATTATTACTTTGGATTCATAAACCCTTGGCATTTTAGTATTAATTGTTCGGGTTTATTATTCCCTTTGGTTTATAATATCAATCCTTTGTGTTTATTATTCCCTTGGGTCTATAATATTAATCATGGTCAACCATGGTTCAATGTCTCATTGTGACGAAGATTGTCTCGATATGAAATTCAATGATGGTCAACCATGGTCTAACATTGCATTGTGACGAGGATTGTCTAAATATGGAAATCAACCATGGTCAACCATATTTATTTTAGGGCTTATAATAGTTATCGTATGGTTTATATACCTTGGGTCTATAATTTTTGTCCCTTAGGTTTATATTCCCTTGGGTTTATAATATCAATCCCTTGTTTATTGATCTAAGGGTTCATATTCATAGGGCTTAATATTATTCAACAATGGTCAACCATGTTCAACCCTGCTCAACCCTACTCAAACTTGTTTGTCCTACCTCGTACTTTAATCTTGAATTGTGTTATTTAAACTGCCTTTTTGGCTCTATATATGGATTCAACACCCTGAAAAATCCCTAGGGCATTTCCATTGTGCAGGGGTTACCCATAAAGCTTGTGACTTCAATAAATTCTAACATTAGACCGAAAAACACCGCTAAAGAAGCTTCCAAGAACTCACACTAAAGACAACTCGATAAAAAAATTAAACAATCATATAAATAATAACGGTAACCAATTTATTATATTGATTTGAAACTGAAATTAATCTTTTACTTTTTATGGTCTTCTTATCAAAATTTTCCATTCGCATGCATCTCTATATTTTATAATTATATTTGCAATATGCCTTAGCAATAAACTCTAATCGGAATTACTTCCCCTTCCTATTAATTCGGAAATTTTAACACTTCAAATAAGAAATACATATGAAAATATTTTTACTTGTCAGTGTACATTGAAAGGGGCCATTACCCGTAAATATGTACCAATGTTTCTTATTTCACTCTACTAAATTAAATAGTTGTTTTTAATATGATTTTTTGGAAGTCTTTCTAGTGAATTTTTCGAGTCTAATTTCTTTAAAATCCGGCAAGAATTCATTGAAATCACACGTTTGATAGGTAACTACTACACAATAGAAGTTCCCTAAAGGTTTTTCGGGTGTTGAATCTATATACAAAGTCAAAATACTAGTTTAAATAACACAAATCAAAATTTCACAGCAAATAGTTCTGGCACTCGAAACTCCAAAAATTCTCACTAAACAATTCCCTTAATTAAAAAGAAAAAAAAAAAAAAAAAAAAAAAAAAAAAAAAAAAACCAATGTAAAAACATAGATTCTCCAGCTAAATATAACCATACATTAGTCATCTTAAGATTAATCTAAGCAGATCATTAATGTAGAAACCTTGCAAATATCTCTTCTTCTTCCATTATCAGTTTCGGCTGACCCTTATCATAAAACTTGGTGCCATATATTTGTGTTGCAGATTTATAGAATTCAATAACTAAAAGCCTACGACCCAAATCTGGTTTATCTGGCTTTGGTTCAAGACCCAGTCTAATTCGATCATATATAACTAGAAAAATAAAATAGCTCACAATGTTAAAACCATAATAGCTTGCTTCAATGAAAATGAAAATAGTAAAATGGAGTCGTCTAACGAGGTGGAGGAATTTCTTGGATGGCGAAAAGTGGTCGAAATCTTGGCAAACAAATTTCAAAAAATCTTGTAGGGGGGGGGGGCGTTTGAATCATGTTTTTGATGGTGGAAATGGATTCAGCACCATCAAAAACATCTAGAACACCTAAAATTTTGAAGTTTAACAACTATAACTTGGATTTACAAAAATCCTTTCCAGATTTTCTCTAAATATGACCAGAATTTCCATAACTTTCTGAGCAACTCCTCCACCTCGTTAGACTACGCGATAGTAAAATAGACCAATGCTATATTTCTTAAATAATTTTTTAATAAATTAGAAAACCAATCACTTTTTTTCATAATCACAAGATGAAACGTAAAAAAAAAAATATGAAAAATAATTAGAAACTTTTATTGGTGTATTACATTGTATATTAGATTAAAAATATTCCAAATGGTTAAATTTAGAATATTCATTATTTTTTTATTTTATTGTAAAGACTAAAATTCCATGAAAGTCAATTCCAATATAAATTACTTATTAACTTAATTATTTAAATTTTTATAACAAATAGTAAAATATTTTTTTTTTAATATTTTATACTAATAAATAAAATTATTTTATATATATTATGTTATTTTTTCTATTAACTAAAAAAAATATATTTTATCTTTTACATGTGTTCCCTCCTTATTTTCAACCATGTCTATCGTCACTCATATGTCACACTATTTTATATCTATAAAGCAAATATAAATTGTCATAGACACTTATAAATATAAATATAATATTTAGTTTTAATATATCAAAAGTAAATACATACAATTTTAATTTTAACTAATTTATAATAAAAATAATTTTTTATTTTATAATGATGATGATTGATGTTTATTAAGACTACTCTCGTACTTTAAGAGAAGAGAGTCTAATTATCATTCTTCAAAATTTTGTTTATGTGATCAAAGAGTAGGGAAAGAAGCGTTCCAAGATCACTATAGTTGGGTTGGCTTAGTAATTCAAGAAGATTGGAGGTGTGGCCAATGATAGGGAATTGAGAGCAGATGTGGACAAGAGTCGGGTAGTCTAAAAGGAAGTGTTTTTCATTTTCCACCTTCTTAGTATCACAAATCTGACAAATTATATCGTCCTAGTGAGTCTTGGCAGTAGACCATTGTCTGGTCTCAATCCGAAGCTCATGAGAGTTAGTTCTAATCCTAGTGATGCTCATTTTCTTTTTGGTGCTAGTCAACATAAAGAGATAATTTTGGTTATCAAGGGTGGGGTTGATCACTTCCTTACCTAAGCTTCCTTTTACCCTCCAGCTCCTTAACATCCGACATATTTTCCTTAGAGATGGAGGTATTACTATCTTTAATATTGTCCTTGCTTCCCATTGTGATCTCCTCCTTAATCTCCCAAAGGTTGAGCCAACATTGAGCATCTTGATGCCACCCATGCTTGAGGCGCAGGTGGGTGTTTTGACTAAAGTTGGAAGCAATTTTTGGGAGCCTATTGGATTCCATATTGTGAAGCTTCTTCTTATACATAATATATCTAAACATAGCCACACATTCAATGGGTGACAGACCAACTTCGATCAAGAGGATAGGATAAGTAGTATTTTCCTTGATCTTGAAGTTATAGGTTATCAATTGCTTTTGGATCATCTCAATATTTGTTCATGACTCCCTAGATATACTGCACCCCCAAACTTCAGATCTGTAAAAGATAACAGGGGTGAAAAAAGTCTCAAAGAGGAACCTTTTCTTACTCCAAATGTAAAGATTGGTTAACTTACAATTGTTTTCAAGCTCATAATAAGTTCTCCATCCTCCAATAATTATTTCCTTGATGCTATAATTCCAGTTGAGCTGATGAGGAAAGTCAATACCCAAATATCTATAAGAAAAAACCTTCTGAAGACAATGATTATCATAAGACGAAAGTACTGTGGGTGATCTTTTTGATTTAATGATCATGAATTTAGTCTTGTTGGTGTTAACTGTCATACCCATTTTGGAGCAGTGGACATCAAGAGTCTTAAGTTGCTTGCCTAGGTCATCATGGCTCGTTGCAAGAAGGATGATATCATCATCATAAAGAAGAAGAGTAATGATAATACCAACAATCTCGGTGCCTTTGCATGCCATAGTTTCCAGACACTCCTCTAGTTTATCGATGTAAATACCCAAAAGGGTAGGGAAAAGGGGACAACCTTGCTTAACCCAGATATTACATTTAATATCTTTAGACCACCCTTCATTGGTCTTAAGCTTGGCAATGACAGTCTCCTAGAAGCGGATCATAGCAATCATCAATTCAGGATGAAGCATGATCTCTTTAAGCCTTGCCCAAAGCTTATCTTAGGGGACAGTGTCAAAATAATTTCTAAAGTCCACAAAACAACAGAAGAAATTGATTTTACTATTGTGTCATTCCTTTGCGATAATCCTAAGGGTGATAAGGTGTTCGATGGTCGAGCAGTGTCTCTTAAAAGAAACATTCCCTTTAGCTCTTTTACCTTGGTTCTCAAGTCAAAGGCTAAGCTTTTTTCATGGTAAATTTTAGGGACAAATTATAGCCCAAAGGCAAAATTTGAGGGTCTTTACATTTTAAGTGGGCGAATTTTTTATTAAAAACCATTTTCATATAGTTAGCCCCAATTTTAGTTAAAAAATAATTAATTTTCTGATTTTAGCCCAAAATAAAAAAATGGTCAAATAAACTAATCGAACCTTCATTTGGCCCGATTCGCTCGTTTTGGGAAATCGTACTCCCTTAAAATCGCTGAATTTTGATATTTATCCTTGGTTTGGGAGATTAAAATGATTTAATACCTTACATTGGGTGCAATCTTTTTTAATATCACGGGCCAATACCAGATGCCCAAAAACCATCTCTCATTTCACCATCAAAATATTTATAAATATTTTATTTGAATTTAGTTTTATAACATTTTTTAATTAAATCTAAAAGCAAAAATATTATAATTGATTTTAAGATATATCTAAATCCCTTATCACATTCAAATATATGAGATATAGATAATAGTTATAAATTAAGATCCGTTTTACCATATAAGTTACTCTAATACTTTTGTAACCATATTTAAACTTTAGTAATAAGCACATAAAAAATTAATACTTATAATATAACAATTTTTTTAACCATGGATATTCACCCCCACTTTACCATAGACATTATTAAGTTGTGAACATGATTTTTAACAATACCATGTGGCAATACCATGACTTATCAATACCACATGCCCAAAAACCATCTCTCATTTTACAATAAAAATATTATATAGTTTTTTTTTTTAATTTAATGTTATTACATTTTTGGTATGGAAAAGATATTGTAATGCAATGTTATGTCACCTAAACATTATGACTCAATCAAATTAAAAAAATTGATTAATTAATTAATTAAAAATTAAAATATTTTGACTCAATGAAATTACATAAAAATAGAAATTACATTAAAAAAATAAAATTAATAATTATAATAATTAATAATTAAACAAACCTAGATCCATTTTAACTTTGAATCTATCTAGATATTTGATAATTAATAACCCTATGTTAGAACGAAAAGTCTATGTTATTATTTTATGTTAAAATTTTAGGTTATTATTTTTTTTAATCAATTTTTGTTGAGGAAAGGTAAATTTGAAATAAAAACAAAAATAACTCTTTGTAAAAACGAAAATTCTACATTATTATTTTTTTATTATATCAAGAGATATTGTTTTGTCCATTACTTGTTTTTGAGCTCAATATTTATAAGAACCCATGGTATTCATGTGGAATATAGTCTATTTAAAGGGGAGAATTATACCTTCCTAAATCCATCTTCTCATTCTCCCTCTTTCTCTCTCCCTCCCTCAGTTTTGATCAACATTTCGTATTAGCCTTAGCTGTTGATCTCTCAAGCTTAGATAGGGATGGATCTTGGCTCGTGTATAACTAGAGAGAGGTATGCTATGAATTCTTAAAGTAGTATATTTGGATTTGCAAAATGTCAGATTTTTTTTACATAGGGATATCTTAAAGTAGTATACTTGGATTTGCAAAATGTAATATTTTTTTTACATAGGGATATCGTTTACTTTTGATTATGGTCTTTCCTATTAAGTGCCCATATTCTGGTTTTGATCAGTTTTGATTATGGTTTTGATCAGGTGCAACGTCTATGACCTTTTCCTATTATGTGTCTATATTCTAGTTTTGACGAGGTGAGGCGTCTATGACCCTTGTCTATTAAGTGCCCATATTCTAGCTATCATTTGGGAGGTTTCTTTATTGCATCTAAGGACGTTTTCTTGTTCTGTGAAATTACCAGTGGTTTTTGAGCTCCAGGATTATGAGAACCCATGGTATTTCCCATGATATTCATGTGGAATATAGTCCTTTTAAAGGGGGAATTAAACTAGCCTAGATCCATCTTCTCCCTCTTCCTCTTCCTATGCGTCGAAACCATCTGTTTTGATTATCATTTCGCACTCGCTAGGTTTTGACTCTCATAAACTGGCCTAGATCCGTCTTCTCCCTCTTCCTCTGGGTATCCCTCGAAACCCTTGGTCTTGATTCTCATTTCCCACTCACTAGGTTTTGATTCTCATTTCCCATTCACCTTAACTAAGGATGGATCTAGGTTGGTGTGTATCAAAAGAGAGGTATAAAGTTTTGATTCTCATTTCCCATTCACCTTAACTAAGGATGGATCTCGGTTGGTGTGTATCAAAAGATAGGTATATTGTGAATTCTTAAAGTAGTATACTCTGATTTGCAAAATGTAAGGTTTCTAAAAATTATGACTCAATCAAATTAAAAAAATTGATTAATTAATTAATTAAAAATTAAAATATTTTGACTCGATGAAATTACATAAAAATAGAGATTGGTTGCGGAGTCGAAGCGAGTACGGGAAGGCGATCAGGCGTTAGGGTTTCTGCAGTGACCTGCAACGGCACGACCCCTGCACAGAGACTACCACATCTGACGGCGGCAGCGCAGCAGTCTCAGGCCCCAGGCTTGGGAAAACAACTACAATGAATCCCCCTCAGGGGGTAGGAGGGGTGATCCTTCCAATAAGCCACAACCAGCAAGGGCCCGTTGCAAGCTCGGAAGAGGAACTGGAGTATAATGAAGGCAGCATAAGAGAAAATCAGCAGAAGAAGAATGATCAGGCACGGCAAGACAAGCCGAAAGTAAGCTCATCCACATGCAAGCCAGTAGCTACTCATAGGCCAGAAGTGGAGCTACCCAGTCATCGCATTAATGCTAGAATTCAATATATGAGAGATCATGATCTCATAGGTAAAGTTATTGGTTTCTGGCCTACCGAAAAAGCCTTGAGAACCTAGATCAATGTCAAATGGTGTCCAAAAGGGCAAATAACCCTGCTTCTAGGGCCGAAAGGGGTTTTCACCACAATCTTCAATTTCTTGGAAGACCGAAACAGAGTCTTTGATGGGGGTCCTTATTTCTTCAACTCTATCGGGCTATTTCTCAGAGAATGGGTCGCACGATTCAACCCGGACAAGGAAGATCTAAGCTGGGCAGCGGTCTGGATCAGACTGTATTTGCTGCCATGGGAATACTGGGAGGAGGAGTCTTTAAAAGAAATCAGCAAGGTCTTAGGAAAATTTGTCAAGGTAGCAGAAGAAGCAAAGACAATAAGATATACCTCTTATGCCAGGATCTGCGTTTATATGGATCTGAAACAACCTCTGCCTGATACGGTACGTCTTTTTCATGAAGATATGGAATGGATTCACTTAATTGATTATAAGCATGTTCCTTTTAGGTGTAGGAAATGTCATGCCCTAGGACATCTCTATAGAGATTGCCCTTTAAACGATAAACCTACAGCTCAAGCCAACCAGGAACACCAGTCTTCAGACGGATTCACTAAAGTGACAAATCGAAGAAGAGGAAATAGAAAATCCGCAGTTCCTCCTAAGATATCGCTAGAGGACCCATCAAAACCTCTACTAGCAACAGTTTTGAGGTCCTAGCCAATGCAGATTCGCAGGATCCGACAACCTCAACCACCAACAAAAAAGGATCTGTGCCGGAAAAGACAATAGGCTCTCAGCCGAAAGCAGGGGAAAAGAAGATGGATCAAGAAAGCGACAAGATCAAATCCGCCTCAGAAACATGGAGTATCCCGAAAATGGAAATAGACAACACGGACCCTAGTATAGGCAAAGAGAAGGAAGGAGATGGAAGCTATCAAGAACCGCATTTTATGGAAGAAGAAACCTAATCAATAGATATTGGTGAACTAGACATTTTGGGTCTGGAACAAGCATGCAAAACAGGTAACTTCGACAAAATACCTG
Source organism: Pinus taeda (assembly GCA_000404065.3). Taxonomy (NCBI): domain Eukaryota; kingdom Viridiplantae; phylum Streptophyta; class Pinopsida; order Pinales; family Pinaceae; genus Pinus; species Pinus taeda. Next base: position 146,578 of record APFE031334536.1, on the reverse strand, counting down.
ATAGACAAGTGGATAATCTAGAAGCAGTCCTTAACAAAGCTCAAAAAAAAAATCTCTAGGTCAAATTGGCAGTCAATGGGATAGGAAGTTCATTACCAAAGACAGTAAAAAGCGAGGAAGGAAAACCACCTTAGAAGGAATCATCAAGATTGGATAGGTCTTGGTTAAGTCAGGCAGATATGCCAAGCTAACCACGTATTTTAATACTGACCCCAAACCTTCCCAATGAAGTTGATATCATGGAACATTAGAGGGCTTAACTGCCCAAGGAAAGGAACACTTTTAAAAAATATGTTAATGGAGGAAAAGCCAGCAATTCTTTTTTTGCAAGAGACTAAATGTAATTTGACATTTTTGGAAAAAATAGCAGCTAAGGCCTGGCCAGGAGGGTTAGTAACGGCTGTGGATGCTCAGGGAGCCTCAGGAGGACTTTGCAGTGCTATGGGATGCAAGAAGGAACCAATTAGGTAATATACATGCAAATAAACATTTCAATCAAGCCATCTTTCACATACTTGGGATGAATATTTATGGCCATATTACAAATGTGTACTTTCCACAAGAAACTCAGCACAAGGCAGAAATCCTGGATGCGATAATGCAGCTTAATGCAGATAGGACATACCCGCTTTGGGTTTCAAGAGGAGACTATAATATGATTGCATCAATGGAGGAAAAGAAAGGAGGACGCTGCAGAGTAAACAGGGATGGATCCATATTAAAAGACTTCATTCAAAATAATTGGTTGATAGACCTGCCCACAACCAACGGCCTCTACACCTGGAACAACAAAAGGGCAGCACCAATGCAAATAGCTTCACGCCTTGATCTTTTTTTAATTTCTGATAATGCGGTACATATAGGGGGAGAATTCACAACATCCATCCTTCTATATTCGAGCTCAAACCATTGGCCCATTGCCTTGCACTAGAGTAGGCCTGGTAATAACATAAGATGACCCTTTCGGTTTGAGGCTTTTTGGTTATCTCATCCGGAATTCTATGAATTTATCAGGACAACATGGCAAAATTTCAATCCAACAGATGGTACAAAAATGTCCAGATTCCAAAGGAAGTTGAAGCATCTCAAAGAGGAAATAAAGCAATAGAATAAAACCACTTTCGGCAACATTTTCAAAGCGAAGGAAATTCTCACTCAAGAAATGAAAGATATAAAGAAAAGAACAATCTCTGAGGGACAGTTTGAAGAGCTATCCCAGAAGGAGAAAGTCATGGAAAAAAATTCCTAGAACGAGACCTACAAGAGGAAATTCTCTGGAGGCAAAAATCGAGAGTCAGATGGTTGAAGGAGGGTGAGAAGAATACGAAATTTTTTCACAAAACTACAGTCCAAAGAAGAATGATCAATCAAATCTCTTATGTCAATAATGAACAGGGCACAAAAATTGAAACACATGAAGGAATAGAACAAGAAATCCTGAATTACTTCAAGAAGATGAACCAAGAACCTAATATAAATAGAACAGAGGCGATTGACAAAATTATCAGAAATATACCTCGATTAATTAATGAAGATCACAACACACTTCTTCTCAAGCCTATAAGTCTTCAGGAGGTTGAGACAGCGGTGAATCTACTAAAAGCAGGAAAAGCACCTGGACCAGATGGATTCACTTCAAATTTTTTCCAGCACTTTTGGGAGCTGATCAAATGGGAAGTTTGGCAAGTAGTGGAAGAATCGCGCACTCTAAGATGGATGTACCCTGGTATGAATGCAACATTCATAGCATTAATCCCCAAGGCAGAGGAATCAAATACTCCTGACAAGTACAGACCAATCGCTTTGTGCAACATTATATATAAGATTGTCTCCAAGGTTGTATCTTTATGATTGAAGCCCATGCTTCCCCTCATCATATCTCCAGAACAATCTGGGTATGTAGAGGGAAGACAGATTATGGATGGGATAATCTTAACCCATGAAATTATAAATTCTCTCAAGCAGTCAAAAAAACCAGGTATGTTACTCAAAATTGATTTATCTAAGGCTTTTGATAGCATTAGCTGGGAATACTTGAAAAACATCCTCAAAGCTTTTGGTTTTGCCTCCTCCTGGATCAAATGGATCAACAATCTTATTTCCTCTACGTTCTTCTCTATCCTCATCAATGGTATTCCCTCTCCCACCTTCCATCCCTCCAGGGGAATTAGACAAGGGGATCCTCTTTCGCCCTTTCTGTTTGTCATTTCGGCTGAAGGATTAGGTCGCAGTATTAAATCGGCTATCCTCTCCCACAATCTCAAAGGTATTGCTTTCTACCAAGCTCCTGCCATCTCTCACCAGCAATTTGTAGATGACAACATGTTATTTGGTCACCCTTCTGTTCAAGAAGCTTGCTCCTTTAATGCCTTACTTGACAAATTTTCTATTTCCTCAGGAGCTCTCATCAACAAAGTTAAATCCCAGATCTTCTTTCTCAACACTCCACCCTCCACCCAAAGAGAAATAGCGTGCATTTTAGGCTTCTCCATAGTGTCCTTGCCTTCTAAGTATTTAGGAGCTCCTCTAATTGCTTCGGCTCTCAAGCATTTCTCTTGGACCAACCTGTTAGAAAAATTGGAAGCCAGATTATTCCTATGGACTCATAGAGCCCTTAATATGGATAGCAGGATTGTGCTAATTAAAGCAGTTCTTCAATCCATGCCGCTCTACCTTTTCTCTATCATGTCAGCACCGAAATGGGTGCTTAAAGCTATCAAATAGCTACAGCATAATTTCCTATGGGGAAGTTCGGGGCCAAATCGAAAGTGGGATTTGGTCAAATGGGAGAAGGCTTGTCCTCCTAAAAATGCAGGAGGCATTGGACTAAGAGATCCAGAACATAGCAATATGATAATGGGAGAAAAAATCTAGTGTAAATGGATCTCAAATCCAAGCATACCTTGGGCTACCCTATGGACAACGAAGTATGCTAGAAACCTGCCCTTAGAGGAGAGAATCTGAATGTCAGAAGTCAATAAAGGCTTGGTTATATGGAACTCAGCCATTAAACACAGAGATATAATTCAAAAGCAGAGTTTTTGGGAGGTGAAAGATGGCCTTACAGCAAGGTTCTGGGAAGACTCATGGCAGCAGCTCCCAAACCTCAATAGCATCATACAGGGAATCTCAGACCGAGATATAAACCAGCAGGACAAGGTGAGTCAATACTGGAGATTACATAATGAACAAGAACACAGGGAATGGAAAGAAGTGAGCGATATCTTACCGTCCAGTTCAGAGCAAATCCAACTCTCTTTATCAGAAGAACTTCAAAAACGGAAAATTTTAAAGTTGGCAGGCATGGATACGCTAAGGTGGGGGTATGAAGAAAAGGGTACCTTCACAACCAAAGAAGCTTACAAAATTATTATAAAAGACAGAGTTATCAAAGACAAACTATGGGACAAAATATGTAATCCTCCCATCTGGCCGAAGGATTCCACTTTTCTATGGCTTCTTTCACACAATAGAATTCTCACCTGGGACAATCTCAGGAAAAGGAACTTTGCTGGTGCATCAATATGTCTCAATTGCAATCAGGAAGAGGAGTCGGCTCTGCATCTCATGCAAACCTGCCCGCTAGGAAGAAAATTTTGGGAAAAAGTCACATTCCGCTGTTGGAAGGAAGGTAGAGTGATGGGGGATATTAAAAGCACTTTGCACAACTGGACCCAAGAGCCTTATCAAAGCAGCGTTTTAAATACTCTTTGGCAAATTACACCAGGACTACTGATGTGGAATATCTGGAAGGAGAGAAACAAGAGGATTTCTAAAGATCACGCAATGACAATGGAGTAGATATGGAATATGATGCACCAAAATATCCAAGAAACGCTTTCCATTAAAGGCTGGTCCCAAGAGGACTTTCCTTCTAATACATAGGAAAAAGCTATATGGAACAAATGGGAGATCCAATTACAGAGTCCGAATTCTTCTAAAGAAAACTCATCCAGGCATCAAGAGTCCTCAACCTGCTGGACTCCTCCGCCCATCAATGTGTTCCAACTCAACTTTGATGGGGCGTCGAAAGGAAATCCTAGAAGAACGGGATATGGTGGAGTAATAAGAAATCACTAGCATAACCCTCTCGTCACCTTCTTTGGCTCAATTGGCTGGAATACAAATAATGCAGCAGAACTAGAAGGACTATGGAGAGGGCTTAATATAGCGCAGACTCAAAGGCTCATCCCTCTTATAGTGGAAGGGGACTCTTAAATCATCATTAATATGGCCACAAAGCTACAACAAGGCTCACCGGTACATAAGGTGAGCAGTAGCTGGAGAATGGCCATGCAACTCGAGCTTCTTCAACAATGGCTCAACAATAATCAAGCCATCTCCTTCAAGCTTATCAGAAGAGAAGGGAACAAGCTGGCAGACTTTCTTGCTAATTTAGGAGTGGACAGGGGAAAGGAATTCTTTGAAGGGCCACTACATTGCATAGCTTCAGAGACAGAACTTTCCACCTTTCAATCTATATTATCAAGAGATATGTAGATAGGGGAAGAATCACACCCGGATGCGGGTGATCCTAATCAGTGATTAATGGGATTAATGACGCAGGCACGAGTAGCAGGCAGCTGGCAAGCGGACAAGCGCGAGCCAAAGGATATTTATCAGCGTGCAGAGGAAGGAATTCAATGCCATTTATTTCAGGCACATTCCCAAGGTACGCAGATGGGAGTTATTTGGATGGCGAGCCAGTTTCAGATTTCATTCACCCTGGTCCTTTTATGTTTGCCTGATGAGCGCCCGCTCTTAGGGGAAGTTGTATTCTCTTGTTCGGGTGCGCTTAAGGTCTGTTGCAAGGGCCTTCTCTGGTGGTCTTGCTCCCAGGAGAAGTTGCCTTGGTCTCAGGCGAAGCCGCCTTGGCATTCCTTTCGGCTGTTTGAACAGTCGCTAAGGGCTCCAATTCTGACTTCACCCTTTGCATTTGGGGTCTCAGACCATTCTGTGGTTCATATTCTGTTTTCATCCCTAATATAGGCGTCCGGGTTGGGAGTTGGGCTCACAGTTGCACAGGAGAATTGTCGGGTTGTCGAGTCTTTCGCTGGTGGGTATAGAGTTTGTGTCTTGCCCTTTTCTCTCTGGTCAACCTTCTGGGCTCCCACCAGCGCTCATTCATCTTTACATCACCCCCTGTCTTCGGGCTTGTTTGTCATGCAACCTAATTTTCACATGGCTCCTCGTCAAAGGGGAACTCCCAGACGTGGGCGCAATTCGGGTCTCAGGGGAGGGTCGGGGGGATGAGGCAGCCCTGCTCCTCGTCGCATATCCCCGCTAACCATAGCCTCGCCTTCTTCGCTGACCTCTGAAGAGTCTGGTCCTTCAGTAAACAACTCGGTGCAATCAGCTAGATTCAAATTCAAAAGCAGGTTAAACAAACCGCTAATCTCAGCCTTGGTCACTGTCATCTTCTCGGAGGAAGAAGAGGAGCTCGTCAGCTCGAATGCAGCCTCAAAGGAACAATCACCTTCTCTGACTGCCAATTCGTCGCAGAGTCGACTGGAGGAAGATATTCTTAATGCTCCTTCAGCGGGGAGGGAAGGGGATTATCACGGCATGGAATGTACACAGCGGGACTCACCTCAAGAGAACATCATGGAATGTGAGCCAGCTAAAACTTATGCAAATTTACTGTATCTCAAGCCTCCTCCAGAAGGAAATTCACTAGCGGTCGAAGATGGGGTGATGGTTACTTGGGAACGCGCCCTGGACAAGGACAATGAACAGGATACTGGTGAGCCCAAGTAAGTGTCAGTACAGTGCTTGCAGCATCAGGGTAGCTACTCTGTTTTGGTTTTCCAGCTTTCTTGGTTTAGTTTCAGGATGTTTGGCAACGAACATCTTCAGCTTGCGGCCGATCAGAAGTAGGGATTTTGCTAATTTGGCTAAAGCCCAGCTATCAGTCAGGTTCTCCTTTTTGTATTCTAGCTAATAGCCCAACTATCAGTCTTGTAAGATTTATTTTTGGTTCCATCCAGGTCTGTTCTAGTTTTTTAGGTAATGTTCAATGTTCTTTACAACAGAAGGAACAATCATTTTTGTAAAGATTTTTTGACAGAGATGGCTACGACACTCTCAAAGTTTTAATCCTCTTTATACATATTTTTTCGCTTTTTACTATCAATAGCATAGTCTTTACTCAAAAAAAAAAAAAAAAATTACATAAAAAATAAAATTACATTAAAAAATAAAAATAATAAATTCTAATAATTAAATAATTAAAAAAAACCTAGATTCCATTTTAACTTGGAATCTATCTAAAGATTTAATAATCAATAACCTATGTTAGAACGAAAAGTCTATGTTATTATTTTATGTAAAAATTTTAGGTTATTGTTTTTTTTAATCAATTTTTGTTGAGTAAAGGTAAATTTTAAATAAATAAAAAAATAACTCTCTATAAAAACGAAAATTCTACATTATTATTTTTTTATTATATCAAGAGATATTGTTTTGTCCATTACTAGTTTTTGAGCTCAAGATTTATAAGAACCCATGGTATTCATGTGGAATATAGTCTATTTAAAGGGGGGAATTATACCTTCCTATATCCATCTTCTCATTCTCCCTGTTTCTCTCTCCCTCCCTCAGTTTTCATCTCTCAAGATTTGTTGATCTCTCGAGCTTAGATAGGGATGGATCTTGGCTCATGTATATCTAGAGAGAGGTATGCTATGAATTCTTAAAGTAGTATACTTGGATTTGCAAAATGTAAGATTTTTTTTACATAGGGATATCTTAAAGTAGTATACTTGGATTTGCAAAATGTAATATTTTTTTTTATATAGGGATATCATTTACTTTTGATTATGGTCTTGCCTATTAAGTGCCCATATTCTGGTTTTGATGAATTTTGATTATGGTTTTGATGAGTTGCAACATATATGACCTTTTCCTATTATGTGTCTATAATCTAGTTTTGATGAGGTGAAGCGTCTATGAACCTTGTCTATTAAGTGCCCATATTCTAGCTATAATTTGGGAGGTTTCTTTATTGCATCCAAGGATGTTGTCTTGTTCTGTGAAGTTAACAGTGGTTTTTGAGCTCCAGGATTATGAGAACCCATGGTATTTCCCATGATATTCATGTGGAATATAGTTCTTTTAAAGGGGGAATTAAACTAGCCTAGATCCATCTTCTCCCTATTCCTCTTCCTATGCGTCGAAACCATCTGTTTTGATTCTCTTTTCCCATTCGCTAGGTTTTGATTCTCATAAACTAGCCTAGATCCACCTTCTCCCTCTTCCTTTAGGTATCCCTCGAAACCCTTGGTCTTGATTCTCGTTTCCCACTCACTAGGTTTTGATTCTCATTTCCCATTCACCTTAACTAAGGATGGATCTAGGTTGGTGTGTATCAAAAGAGAGGTATAAGGTTTTGATTCTCATTTCCCATTCACCTTAACTAAGGATGGATCTTGGTTGGTGTGTATCAAAAGATAGGTATATTGTGAATTCTTAAAGTAGTATACTCTGATTTGAAAAATGTAAGGTTTTTTACATAGGCATATAGTTTATTGGATTTGCAAAATGTAAGTTTTTTTATATAGGGATATGGTTTACTTTTGATTATGGTTTTGATCAAGTGAAGCATCTATGACCCTTGGCTATTAAGTGCCCATATTCTACATATCACTTGGGAGGTTTGCATAGGTTGATCATGATTGTGAAACCCTATTCCAAAAAAAAGACATCTATTCGCTTAATTAATCTCTCTTTTTCATTTTAAATTAAAATAAAAATCAATAATATGAAAAATATCAATTATGGGGCTGAAAAAAATCTAGAAGCACTAGTAGTTGTTGGGAGATTTCGAGTTTTCTAATATCATGAGAATTTTTTATTTTTTTTTTGCTTTATATTTTATAGTTTGTGTACAGTAAAATATGGTATATTAACGACTTAATCACTTTCTATCTTAATGGTTAATTTTTTTAAATTCATTTAAATTATAATTAATTAACTTGATATGAAAATTATTGATGAGACAATATTATATAAAGGGAAAGTGATTTGATAATTATAATTACAAGTTGTCCAAATTTGTGAGTGAATGATTATCTTCATTTTCAATTTCTGAATTGAGATATAATTAAATTTGTAATGGTTTATTTATATAATTATCACTCAAACATGATATTTTTCCACGAGGTCACTCACAAAACATAATAAAAAATATAAATATTATTTAATTCCAAAACTAAAGAGGTCATTTTAAGTTACAAGGGTTTGTCTAATATATATATATATATGAAAATTAACCATCATGCAATATAATATTATGTTGACCATAGACGTGTTTACGTAAACTACGAGGTAGCTTACCTGGAAGCCAAGAGACAATTCAAGGTGGGAGACAGTGTTTGGCAGATAGGCCTGGGTTCGGGAATCAAGTGCAATAACACTATGTGGGAAGTAATGAATGAAACGAAGGCTATGGAGGCCAACGTGTGGGACGATTGCATTCACAGAAAGGAGGTGGGAGGTGTGCTTGTGGATATGTATTACAGGTGTCGTTCTGTGGGGGATGTGTCACGCGGAATTGGTTATACTTGCGGACAAATCTAACCTTCCTAGGAGTCTAAGACTCTCTAATGACAAACAAACCAAATAAGAGCTATCCTTCTCTAGATACACATCATTTTACAAGAATTCAAATGTTCTCGATCTTACCTTAGGTCCAATGCTTGTTGTAGAAGTCCAGTCTTGTTG
>APFE031334536.1:105334-127264 GCA_000404065.3 Pinus taeda | reverse complement strand
TTAGGTCAAGAATATTTATGCTCTCAATCTTCATGGTATGATGTTAAGAAAAGACATGGGGAAATCAAGCCATGAGCAAACAAGAAAATCTCATGGCTTGGTCATTTTTAGAGGCTATGGTGTGAAGAGACCTTTGTTGGCATACAACACTCGACGCTTAATGGTTACCTCTCCTCAGGTATTTTTGCAGCCCTTTAGAACATATATTTTTTATGTCAAACCTCTATTTGTTTTATAAGAATATTAGTTTATATGTGGATTATGGTCTTGGCATTGTGGGGTGTGTTGTTGTTTGGATGTAGATGTTGTCAAACCTTGCTTGTAGGAATATTGGGTCACTTTACCTATGTTCGTTTTATGTCTTTCCCTCTCTTATTAGGTCATTGTTATAACCCTATTTACCACTCCATTATAGTGAGAGAAACACAATATCAACTTACCTCAGTTGTTTGGCTAAAATGCACCCCCTTTTCACATTTTCTTTTACTTATATGAGCTTTTTCCCATGATAAAAGGGTGAAATTATATAATTGAGCAATTTATCATAATTAATTTTGCAAAATATTATAATTATGAGATAATAATTATTTCATAATTGAGATAATTGAGAAAAAGATGATAATTGTAAAAAAGGTTTTTAGATTTTTTCTTTCCTAAGGAGATCAACTTGACCCACTGATGTATGAGTTGGCTAGGGGATCATTATTGTAGAAGTTTTCTAACTTCTCAAGCCCCTAGGTGTCTAGTTACATTCTCCCAAAGGATATAATGAGCCTTTATAATTTCACCAAGGGCACAGGGAGTTAGAGGGAGTATCCAAACTATAGCGCGACAACTCTGCTATATTGGGAGAGAAAACCATGCTACAAGCTTGAGGAAAGGATCTCCTTTCCTGGAAGGTGTTGTCACTCTATAATTTACCAAGGCTATGGAGAGAAACCTAGAGGTAATCACAAAACCACTTTGGAAGTTGTGATATAGCTCTTCCAGCTTCAGAGAGAGATCTATCTATATGATTTATATTTGTTGTTTTAAGATATTAGGCTAGTTATTGAGTTATGAGTTTGGTTTTTATAAAGATTTGGTTGAAAATTGCAGGGAAAGTCCATTGGGCACAGAGCCATGAATCTTTGGGTGATCAAAAACAAAATGATAGAACATATGTAACATGGTAAGGTAGGCAATATTTTGGATCTTTAGAGAATTTGTGGAGTGAATGGGATGAAAATATTTAGATTCAATTAAATATAAATCATGATAGGATGAATTCTATACTTTTTTTTGCTAAAGCAAGAGTCGTACCTTCTATTTCATTAAATCGAAAACAAATTACATAAAATACAACAGTTCCAAAGGAACTATGGGCCAAAGAAATGTCAAACCACTTCAAGCCTAGGATACCGAGCTAAAGGCTTAAAACCCGAGCCAAGGTCCCACAAACAAAACTACAAAACACACAAAATACAAACAAAATCCAAGACCATTCTATCCCCCCTTAGAGATCAGACAACTGAGGCCTAAATGGGGGCAAGAACATGCAACCACTTTAAAATTAGACATGGACCCAATAAGGAAATATGGATTGTTCTAAAAGGATTTCATGTCCAAATAGGGGGATAATCCTCGAGCATGTAGTTCGCCCAAAATCCACCGATACCCATCATGAAGTGCAACAAGCACAAAATATAATGCACACCTAGACCTACACACTTTACCTTGATCATCGAATCTCCTCGCCAGATCGAACGATGAAGGATAATATCACAAGATCTAAAAGCACGGAAAATGATCACGCGATAAACGCCTTAGACCCACCAACGTACACGCTTAATCTTGACTGTGGATTTTTCGTGCTTGATCCAACGGCTGTGGGACATATCACATGTGCCAAAAGCACTGAGAATTACCATGTGATGAGGGCAGTATTCCTTCCCCTCCCTGTCCATGTGTTGCATTATGAGTGGAATTGCTCCCAACTATGAAAAACCACTTTTAGCTTGAAGGTCGTGCGATAAACCAAAAACCACCCAGCGAGCAATCTTGCCACCAGAGAAAGAAAACCTGGGGTTTTTAAGTCTGCGAGATAAACACCCTGGACCCACCCACATGCTCACTTAATCTTGGCTACAGATTCATCGTGCTTGATCCAACAACTATAGAACATATTGAATGCACAAAAAGCACCAAGAATTACCACGTGATGAGGGCGGTATTCCTTCCCGTACCTTGGCCACATGTTGCTTTGTGAGTGGAATCACTCCCAACTCCAAAAAACCACTTTCAGCTTGAAGGCCCTGCAATAATCCAAAAACCACCTTGTGAGCGATATTGCCACCTCAAAAAGAAAAAATGGGGGTTTGAGTCTACTGAGAAAGTCAGGAATCTGGCCCCTCACACCAACCCATCTCCTCGGGTGATTGAACCAAAGGAAGCTGAAAATTCCTCTGTCCAGCTGTCTATCCAAGAAATAGTATCTGCCAAGCAACCTCCTCCAGAGACTTCTATATTTGTTCTTGCCAGGGTTGAGGAGGCCAGCAGTGACTTGAATCCCAAAAATGACCTCACTTCGGAAATAACACTTCATAAATAAATCAAAACATTTCATTAATAGACCAAATTAATTAGATCTCATCCCTGTGGCTATGTTGCGAAACACCATTCTATCTTGACCTGCTTGATCTTGACACAACGCCTTTAATCTATTCTAAGGCATCTCTTGTCAACTTAGTTCAACCCTGCTTTTGGTGCAGAGCACCCCTTGATTGGCCAGGATGTCTGCCAATTTATTTGCCGTCCTTAGCACATGGGTAAAACTCACGGTAGGTAAGCCCAGGAGGTGAAGCTGAATCCGTTGAAAGACCTGAAGCAACCTCCAGTGTTTTGAGACTTTTTCTATCTCTGTGCCATAGCTGATTCTCTTGACCGAGTTAATGATTAACTCAGAATCAGCTTCAACTATTATATTCTGGATATTATTCTGCTTCAGGAATTCTAAAAAATGCTCAAGAGCCATTTATTCCACCATATTATTTGTTGCTCTTCCCAAATGGAAATGGAAAATAGAAAGGATACATCCATTCTCATCCCTTAACACCCCTCCAAGGCTAGCAATACCCGAGTTGCCTTTTGAGGCCCCATCAATGTTGTATTTCAAAAAGCCCTGTGGGGGGGGATGCCAGTAATCTGTCTTAGTGTACAGTTTCATTACCTTCCTGTCCAAGCCCTATGGTATAAGCCCCTGCATACCCAACTGAAGCAGTATTTGCATTTCAGCTCTGAAGGTGGATTCTTTGGGGAAGTTCTCACAATAGTACCTATTGTCTCATTAAACTATCTTAAGATCTGCTCAAAAATTCCTTGGGAGGAACTTTTATCATTTTTGAAGATTTTGTTGTGTTAGAGCCTATATTTACCTCAGGCTCAAAAGGTAAGCTTCTAGGTCCACATCAAACCACACTCAGCTTGGTAGCTATCCCTACCAGGTGAGGAGAGGGCTCTCTCGGGGTCTATCTCAGCAAATTATATTCACTAAGGGCTTGAGATGACTAAAAAAGCTGCTAATATTAGGCTAGGTATAGATGTAAAGGAGTTTTCTTGATAAAATGATGTTTTTGTGGGCTCTAAGGGAAAGGCAGATTTTTGGTGTAGGGAATGAGGCACAGTCTTGCAGGGATTTCGATGGGGCAAGGTAGGAAAATGTATTTGGCACTATGAATCAATTGAGGTGGATGGATCAGACTGAGGAGGAGTTGAAGAGGGCAAGGGAAGCCATGGATCCTCTCCAAATAGTGGAAAACATTAAATGATAAACCAAACTTCAAGTAGAGCATTGCAATTCTTAATGTATTCTACTTACACTCTTATTTTTTTAGCTGAGAAGAAATAAAGAGAAATTATACATATAACACATGAATAAATTCAAAAAGACATAAGAAAGCATTGTACCAAAACAAATGCCACAAGGATCCCAAAGAATGCTGCAAATCCTAGTCTCAATTCCTTAGCCAAAATACTGATAAGAGTGTACAATGAAGCTCAAGGCTTTCGCAAGAGTCCAACCATGCTAATGACTAAAAAACAACATAATATAGACAAACATAGCTTCTCCTTGCCTCTAGGGGTCGAGATCACATGTTTAGGAGCTGATTCAACTAATCCTAAACTGAGAATTAGAATCTAGGCAACATAACAACATTCCTCTAGAAACAAGGAAACTGATTCATTTAGTTTCAAAAAACCTCTAAACTGATGAATCTACCTATACAAGTAAAAATATAGCATATTTACATCATGATCCATCAATTTTCATCAAATTACATCATAAAGTTTCCATTAGGAGAGTGAAAAAGTCAAACTAGGCAAAACTGGGCGAAAACCAGAGCAAAACAGAGTAAAACTGGCAATTTTTCCTCTATGCGCCGCGTCGCGCCTGCTTGGACCAACGTTTGGAGGCCTTCCCAATGTCCAAAGCAACTCCAAGTGAGCTTGTTGGAAAGCACGGTCTGTATACTTTCCAACCTAAGTGGAATTTTTCAATTTGGTCTTCATTTTCCCTATCAAAAATCGGATCTCCAAGGCTACTTCCTATGTGTCAAAATATGGGCAGTGAGGTCATTTTCTGAGTGTTTTTGACCGCTTTGAGGACTCAAAACCTGCCCAATTTTCTTGGCCATAGGTAGGCAAGCATAAATTTTCATGGCAAATCCAGAGATGCAAAGTTTTTGTGATTTGGAGCTCTCTAGCAAAAGCGAGCGCCACGTGGCGCGATGCATAGGGAGGAAAACTCTGTTTTTTGTGCAAAAAAATTCCAAAATGCAAAAATTGCTCCAAATTTCTTGAAATTTGGGCTAGACCTTCTCTATAAAGAGCTATGATGGGCCAAGGATTCCTCGGTCAATATCCGGATTTGATCATGCTCTTTTTGCCTCTTTTTCCTTTTTGATGCCTTCCTTAGTTTTGTCTTTAAATTCCTTATTCGTGCCTTGCAAACCTTGTTCCGTGCCATGTAGTGAAAAGCCATGTGTCTCAGCAACGCCTTGTCCCTCTCGGGCTTGTCCAACAGTTTCTCTAAGTGGATGTTGACTCTCTTGAGCCAAGACTCTTGGTCGGCGTTGATCTCCTGTTCGAGTGAAGTGAACTCCACCCTCCTCCTTTGGGCAGCTTGGCAGTTCTCCCTAATGTTTTGTAACTCCATGGTCATCTGCTAGTCCTAAAGCTACTTATTCCTTTGCTCTAAGTATTTTATAATCCACTTAGCCCTCTCCAAGTTAAGGGACAAGGCTTTGATTTCTGCCTGTTTCTCTTCGAAGATCTCTTTGAGACTTGTCCTTTCCGGGCCCATATCAACATCCTCAACAAGAATGAAGTCCTACTCACCTAAAGGCCCCTCATCCTACATTAGCCTCTTGCCTTTGTCCTGAACCTGTGGTGCTGATGTCAGAAATGAGGCCCCTTCCACCCCAGGTGGATATAACACTCGCTATGCTGCTGCGAACAACTGCCTGGTGCCCTTCTGATAAATGACATATACCGGTACAAGAGCAGTTTCTGTCTCATGACCTTCATGCTAATAAGAAGGTCCACCTGTCTCGTGTAAAGTCTCTGAAGGTCCCTGAGAAGCTCTGAAAAACTCACGAGAGATGAAATCATCCCCAGTGATGCCCTGTAAGCCAAGCTGATGGACAACCACAATTTTTATGAGAGAAAAATGGTAAATAATGTTAAATTGCTACTGAGGGGTCTTGTGCTGCACTAGAGTGGTCATCCTTTCAATATTTCGGCACATGAAGTAAGGAATGTTCAGCATCCGTACTTGGGTGAAATGCATGAGCAACCTGATTTGATAAGCATACAAATGGGAGAACCGGCCCTCACAGCTGAAATACTTCATGATCAATTTCATTAGTGGAGCATATTCATCTCTGAGGTATCGGAAAGGAAACACTCTCTTGAGCTGCCTCAAGAAACTGGGCTTAACATATGGTTCATAATGCTACCGGTCAATTTTCTACCTCTTGTTCCATGGCTTTCCAATGTTAGGTATGCCGGTTGCTATTGAGATGGATTCTGGTGTAAGTGTGAAGGTGACACCAGCTAGATTGACTTGATCACCATGTAAATGCAATACAAACAAATGAGGCAACTCACGGTGAAACTGAATGCTAGCAACCTTTTCACAAAATTCATAACATGACTGATGTCAGAAACAAGAAATGACAAGAGGGCAAGCCTGCAATTCAACTAGAGTAGTTGGTTCTTCTCTGATATGTCTGCCCCCTCTATGAGGCCTCATGGGTGCATGTCCCTTTGTGGGTGAGTCACTTTGGGTCTCCACTTCATAATCATATGAAGGATCAGATACCATGACTGCTGGTGGAAAAATTGTCCTGAAGAGATAGGTGTTGATGTGTCAAACTGTGATGGACTGCCTTTAATGATTGTTTAACCTCTGCCACCAAGGGAAACTAGTGAAATGAGGGAGGATAAGGGGAGGAAAAAATAGTGGGGGATTAGGGACTGTTGGGATAGATGTAGTTAGGGAAATATGGGATATTTTGGGAGTTTTGTATAAGGTTAGGGTTTGGGATTTTTCAATAGGAAATTTGGGAAAGGGAACTTGGGATAGGGGATTAGTGAATTTAGGGAGTTGAGAAACTTAGGGAACAATGAAATCAGGGTAAAAATGGGATAAGGGAATGATGGAGGGATGATGGACTTGGTAGAAAAATGGTTATCAAAACCCTAGGCAGCAATTTTTGTTTGAGGAATTTGAAATGGTAGGGTTTGATTATTTGTTAAAACACTCACCACATCAACCATCATAACATAAACACCAAACTTGGATAAACAGCAGAGGTAGAGCTCAACCTACTTGAAACAAGATGAATTCATGTGTTTTTGGCGATTGGAGGTCATTCTGGAACTTTTCGGGCTCTTTAGCTATGTGCGCCGTGCACCTAGCCCAATTCGTTGTGCCTCACCAATGCACCGCACCTGTGCAAAAATACACTGAGTTCTGAGGCCCAGTGTGTCACGCCTCACCAATGCGCTGTGCCTCATACTCAGTGTGCCGTGCCGACAACTTACAACATTTTTTTACCCAAACTCACACTCACTCACCCAAATCATCTTGCTTTGGTTCTCTTTGCTCTTGGAATAGAAATGAAAATCGAACACTTGGATCGATGATTTATACATGGAGCTTTTAAATTTATTTGGCCAAAACCCACTTTCATACTGTTTTTCAAATGACTTTATCTCAAACTCTGTTTTTGTTGGACTTTTCCACTTCTTTTTTACTTTGTGATGAACTAAATAAGCTGAGTGTCACACGGAATGAGTTATATTTGCGGACAAATCCAACCTTCCTAGGAGTCTGAGACTCTCTAATGACAAACAAAACCAAACAAGAGCTATCCTTCTCTAGATACACATCATTCTATGAGAATTCAAATGTTTTCGATCTTACCTTAGGTCCCACGCTTGTTGTAGCAGTCCAGCCTTGCTGATCCAGATGAGCTCCTCCTTCACTTTCAGACCTGCATACACTGACAAAGCAAACGATTACATAGCATCTGAATATTCATCATAAAATAAAGCATATCTATCATATTGACCAAGGAATACATGAAATAATTCATTAACAAATCATTGAGAAGAATGGACTTATTTGTATTAAATAATCAAAGGAACCATTACAACCTGAGCCTTGGTGTTGTGAAAGCTCCTCCCAGGGTCCAGCAAGAGATTTCCTCTACTTTGACAAGCTCACCCACTCCCACTATGGCAACAAGGAAGGATAGTGATCTCTCCTCACAAGTCAACAAATGGAAGTCCTAATTCCAGCAGCATTTCCCCTTTAGAATGTTCAGCTTTTTAAGCACCCCTCCTTTGGCCCAATGCCTGTATTTATAGCATCCTAGAAGAGGTTATTCAGTTCCAACATCAATGGGATACTCCCTCTTTTGGATGGGGTAGCTCCTCTCTTGATGGGATAAGCTCCTCTATCATAGGGGTGCATGAACCATCTGGAGGCGCTCAATACACGTCAAGAACTCTTCTAGAAGGCTCTAGAAGTGACCACAAGTAACTTTTTAAAGGTGAAACTTGCGCCTTTTGACCTTTACAGGGGTACGCACCCTAGCTTTAGTATACAGAGCGTATTACTACGCAGGTCTAATGTATATGGATTGCGTACACGCAGGAAAGGTAGAGAGAACCTGCGTACCCAGAGATAAACATGTTTTTAAGTGACTTTCTCTCTCTTTGAGGTTTTGACATTAAGAGCAGAGGTATGGGGCTTTGACAAAGAGGACAATGTGGCTATTGATGAGGCCACATACTGCAAATAGTCAGGGTGACAAAATTCAGTGTAACAGGATGCAAACCAAGTGTTTGAGGAAATGTGCCATCGAGATCTGATCACATGGACAACTATGATGGCTGGACATGTGCATAATGGGTTTCATGGCGAAGCATTGGAATGTTTCTGGCAGCTACATGTGGAGGAACACAAGCCCATTTCGGCAACTATGGCATCGGTTTTGCTGGTGTGTGGAAGCTTGGCAGCTCTGCGAAAGGGGAAGGAGATTCATGGCTACATTGTCAGGGGCAAGCTTGATTCCAATGTTGCTGTGCAGACTATTATAATGGAGATGTATTCTAAATGTGGTTCTGTGGAGGACACAAACAAAGTGTTTGAAAAATATTTTGAAGGAGATGTCATTACATGTAGTGTTATGATTGTTGGGAATGGCAAAAAAGGGCATGCTAACAAGGCCTTCGAGATCTTTCATCAAATGTTGAAGAACAGTGTGATGCCCAATGTTATTACGATCGAAAATGTTCTCTTGATATGCGGTGATTCAGCGGCTCTCCGGTAGGGATACAGAGCGAATGGACATGCTGAGGAAGCCCTTAGATTTTTCCATCGAATGCGACAACATGGCATCGAACCAAACTTGCCAGTGTTTTTCAATATTCTTCCTGTGTGTGCGACTTAGTAGTTTTGCAAGAAGGCAAGAAATTCCATGCATACATAATCAAAACGGGATTTTATTCCAATGTAACCCTGCATCCCAATAGCTTATGGATCTGGCATGACTTAGCTAGGAACCAACACGCAATCTCTGTCATGGAGCAAGGCTGCGAGTTTTCTAGCCAGCCCCTGCTCCCCAACACTCCATTTTTCCAGAGGGCCACCACAGAGTTCACCAGTTAGCAAAGCCCTAGCTCCAAGGGAAACATCATCAGAAAAGAATCATCTAGGAGCTTCCAAAATACCAGATTCCTCTCCTCTTAGTTTTGCAAAGGAAAGCAGAAGTCTGACCACTCTGCCTCGTTCGAGATCCAGATCGTGCTCCTTTCTGGCAAAACTCTGCTACAATGGGTGAGCTCTTCAGATCTAGTGCAGGACCTCAAGAAGATCCTAGAATTTAAGCTAGGGATTCCCTTTGCACTTCAACGACTCCTCCACGAAGGTAAACAACTTGAGGATCTTTACCCCCTTTCTTTTTACAACATTAAGAGAAATGTCTCCATCATTTTTACTGTTCGTTTGAGAGGGGGAGTTGTTGGACAGTCATCTTCAGCTGCAGCTTTTTCATACAATGATGCTATCCATGCTCAGATGCCCATGAAAATAGCTCCACCAGCTCAGGCTCCCAAACCTTTTTTGGTGGACAAACTGGAGGAAACCCCTTGCATTGAAATAATGCATCCAACGCTGGATGAGAAAATCCAAAAGTGTGCAGAGCATGCCATTATTTGCAGGTTCAACGGGCTATGGCCATGCACAATAGATCTCTACCAATGGATTAACTCTAACTGGACCAACAACTGCAAGGTTCTCCTTTGCTTAAAGGGTTTCTTCATTGTAGTGTTTGTTTTCAATGAGGACTACCAAAAGGCGTTAACTGAAGGCCCATGGTTCTGGGGCTCGGTAGGTTTATTCCTCACCCCTTGGTTCCCAGATTCCGATCCCTCTACAACAATCATCACCAAGCTCCCCATCTAGGTTAGACTTCCTAATCTCCTGGCACATCTTTGGCACTTTGCTGTATTCCAAGGGATCGGCAATACTCTAGGCCGCTTTCTAGCCACAGACACCACTAGAGGGGAAAAGGGCATATACACCTTCGCCAGAATCTATGCAGAAATAGAGATGAGCAAAGGTCTACCTGATTAGATTAATCTCAAAATTGGAGACTTCCATTGGACTCAGACCCTGGATTATGAGAACACAGCCTTTCGCTGCCGAAATTGCCATCATACAGGGCACCTTTAGAGCTCTTGTCCCTCGATGCCTGACCAAAAGAAGAAAGCCAATCCTAAGCCAAAATCAAAAAGCTAGAAACATCATGATCCTCCCCCCATAGATGATTTGGATTCCAGCTCAGATGAAGAGGAAGGGGATGCGGAAGGAATGGACGCAAAGCAGGCATTGGATCCACCCTCAACTGGTCCTGAGGATTCTACTATCCCCCCAAACGCACAGAAAAGAACTCATGAGTCCTCTCCCTCGGATTTAGACAAGGAGACCTCTCTGTCAACCCAGCTCAGTTTGCAAATCATGTCAGTTCACCAGAGTCATCTTGGTTGGGTCAAAGTTGGTAAAAAGAAAGGAAAAAAATGCCGAATAGCTGATTCTACCCATGTTGGGTAGAATCCTTTGTTCTGCTCTTGTTACTCTGTTCTTCTTGTTTATCACTGCTCTCTTATTGTTTTCTCTTAGGGGCCAAGGTGGATAGTATATCCTTTCCGGTTGCCCGTCTTCTTGCTTCTCTTGGGTGTAACTTCATATTGTACCATACTTCCTCTTAATAGAATTAGTCCTTACTGAGAAAAAAAATATAATATTATGTTGACTTTGTTAAATTACAACATAAATTTTTATTTTAATATGATAAATATAATTATTATTTTATATGTGTCCGTAGAGGTATCCTAAAGTGTTGTTAGATTCTAGCTAGGTCATTTTTTATCATGTTAAGGAAACAATCATAGTACCTATGGTGACCATGTATATTCATTTTAAAATTTAAATATTTTGTAATATTTTTGTGAATATAGACAATTTTAGAACTGAAATTCACTAAGCAAAATCATAACAACACTTATCTACTAGTCTCTCTCAAAACTACATCTCTCCCTAGACTTTTGTAATTAATATACATTTAAAAAATAAATATTCAAAACTGAAAACTAAATCTCTCCTCAGTTTCAAATATTATATAAAATATTTTTTAATTAGTACATATTTAATTACTAATATTAAAAACTTATTTTTATTTGCACTGAGCCAATTTTTCCCAATGATGGACTAAAATCCAAAACCCTAGTAGAAAAAAGATTCCTTGCCACATGATATGCTTCTTTGCACTCAGATTGCTGGGGGGATGATACTAAGATGTAAAAAGTGGAAATTCAAAAAATATTGTAAGAGAAAGAATAAATAAGTTAATTACATTATAATTTTCTTGAGTTGAATTGCAAGCTGCAACCCTCAAAATTTAACAAAACATTACTTAAATCATGATCAAGCTATTTACCTACTCAGAAATAGTAAAATCTCATCTTCCTTCTTAGCTCTTCCGAATATATGTAGGGCTCTACATTTTAAGGACGTCGCTTTGAAAGTTGAGCATTTTTGCAGGGCAGAAACCTCTCCTTTGACTGATGCAAGGCATTCTCGCTTATTTTCAGCTAGGGCTTTGTGTTTTGGGGTTTCATCTTGATACATAAAATTCCAAGGGAGACGCGGGCTTATTATCATTGTTTTGCTTGGGCGCAGGAGTTTTAACGTTGATTTATATTGCAAACCTTTATGCGCTATAACCTTTCGTGTTGATTTTCACCATGCATATTTTATTAATATGTTCTTTTAGTATGTAATGTTGGATTTTTTATGGTTTTTAGTACTAAAAAGTTTCTGGTTTGGGAATATTGTCGATACAGTTGGGGCATACTTAATGATGGACATGGCTATACCTGTACAATTTGTTACAACAAAAGAATGGGAGAATTCTATCTCCAATACTCATATTTGTTCATCTCCATCTAAAGACGAGTAGGATGAATAAAA
This sequence comes from Pinus taeda, assembly GCA_000404065.3. Taxonomy (NCBI): domain Eukaryota; kingdom Viridiplantae; phylum Streptophyta; class Pinopsida; order Pinales; family Pinaceae; genus Pinus; species Pinus taeda. The sequence continues at coordinate 115,182 of APFE031334536.1, read as the reverse complement.
AGCATTTCACAAAATCCATGTTCTAACATAGCTACTCGACAAATACTTTACAAACTAATTATATAACAAGATACATAGATAGATCATTCCTAATTTTTTAATAGGCCTCAAAGGAAGTACCCAAACTCAACGAGAAAGGATTGTGATCCCAATGCTTTATTCCATTTAAATTCTTGTTCTCACATTTCCTTCCCAAATTTCCTCCCTCCCATGACTGGCATAGAGCTTAATGTTTGTTTAGCTACACTTGCATAAGTGAGAGTTCTAATGTCTACCTTTGTTACCCCTAGGCTGAGGGAACATCTTTGCTCGCTATTGCTAATCATTGTTCCTCCCATGGATTATTAATTTGTTGTTTCACCATTTTTCCCTTGTATTTCTTCTCAATTTTTCCATTTTCACCTTTTTTATATTTTGTAGTTATCTTCTTCATGTCAATTTTCTAAGGAATTATTATGCCTCATTTCCCACTCCTCACTCATATATTTATATTCCAATACATCAGAAATATATTTATATTCCATATGAGTAATATACATATTTCAGTCCTCGAGGGATTGCCTAGAAAACAAGGCTCATAGTCATTACAAGAAATACTCATTATGAGTCCATCACATTGTCACATGTAGGATTTCTCCCTACCACCTGCGCTAAACCTAATTGACCTTCCATGAGAAATATCTTTTTATTCCATATATGGAATATACTTATAAGGAATATACTTGTTTTGGTTCTTGATGGATTGATTAGCAAGGATTCAAGCCATTACAAGAAATACTCATTATGAACTTTGTTAGCCCTTTACAAAGCCTTTATTATTCAGTGAAATATTCACCAAGATCTTACAAGATTTTATAATCCAATGAAAGATTCACCATGATTTTACAAGATAATATAATTTGGTGAGAGATTCACCAAAAAATTATATATACATATTATATTGTTGATAAAATCACCTTCCATTTTTCTTATGTATCATGGGGATTTGCCCATTTATTATATATATAATTTTAGGGGGGTCCTTAAAATTTTCCCTAGCTTTTTTTCTAGAATGAGCCCATAAAGCTTGTCTAGGATGTGGCTAATCATAATGGTCCTCTAGTTAGAGGGATTGCTTTTGTCCCCATTTTTGAAGATGGGCACAATAAGGCTTTGCACCCAAAGCTTAGGGAAGCCATGCTTTACAACCAAATTGAGAAGCTTGTGGAGATGATGAATGAGGATAGATTTTCCCTTTTTAAAGATCTTAACTTGGTAACCTTCAATATCTTTGGCTTTCCCATTAGCGAGCTTATTAATCCCAAACTCAATGTCTTGCAGAGAAAAATGTATCATCCTTAATAGGAGTGTTTAACATGGTTCCCATGGTGTCCAGAGAGCCATACAACTTCTTAAGATAGTTATCCCAATTTTCTAGGGGCATAGAATATTATCTTTAGTTTTATGAACAAGCAGATTCCACCAAAACATTCTAGGTGTAACTTTATAAAGGTGAAAAATATGCTCTTGTCTCTTATTAATATATGACATTTTCTTCATCTGAATGATAACTTTGTATATACTTATATTCTAGAGCTTGATCTTCCTATTAGGGGCGTGTCTAATTGTTTTCCTCATAATTTGACAATCATTGTCATACCAAGGATGGGAAGTTCTATTATTTTTCTTATACAAAGTCTTATTATAGAATTTGCTAAGGTGGTGGAAAGGGTAGTAGTAAAATGGTAATATATTTGATCAATGTTGTTATTATAAGTCAAGAAGCCCAAATTCCTTTCCAAATCCCTTAAGAAAAGGCCGACATTACTTCTAGCTAAGTGAATGTGGATTTTTCTTTCACTATTCTCTTGCATGTGGGTGGTATACATAACAAGATTGAGGTATAATGACAAAGGTCTATGGCCAGAGTCAGGCTTATACCCATTAAGAAGCTCAAAGTCTGTAATATGGTTGAGGACATGGATATCAGAGATCACGTAATCCATGACGCTACTACCCAACCCATGGAAACAAGTCAATTGACTGGAGAGAGTCCATTTATTAATACCATTACAAATGATTAGGTCCTAGGAGCTACAATGTTTGAGGAGCTCGGTGTCGAATAAGTTCTCGATTATGTCTTCAAATTTTATTTGGAACCTATTACCTAAAAGACCATCCTCATCAAGCCACAAGGGGTCGGGGTTAGAGTTGTTACTTAACATAATAGCTTGATTAGTAGCAGTCCAAGCATTAAAGTCCCGAAGAAAAAGGGTATTTCCATGATTCCTTAGGTTGTAAATGTCTTTTTGTAAGGTATTGAAAATACAATTCTTATCCTAGTTGTTTTTCTTATAGGATGTATAGTTGATAGGGATGAAATAGTAGATCGTATTGGTTCCATAATTAGAGATCTCGAGCCAAATGTATTGATTGAAGGGGTCTGTTTTATGAAGTTGGATGTGAGAGGAAACAATTTTCGTAATATAACATGCTATACCACCAAAACCTCTCTTGGAGGATTTCTTATTCCAAGAAGACCAAAGAGTGAACCCATCAAGCTGAGGGACCCTAGAGTCGTCATGCTCCCAAGTTTCAATTAAAAGTATAAGATTAATATCACCTGGGATCTAGCTTAACATAGGACCCTTACACAATGGAAAACCACAACAGTTCCAATAGAGGATTCAAAGTGATGTCATTCCCTATTTATCATTCGTGTTTGGGACTCTGTCTCTAATAATAACTTTTTTATTCCTAATGATTGCCCATTTCCCCTCTTTTCTTTCCTCCATAACCTTTTGTACTTCTTTCCTGAGTTTAATTTGGTTTTCTGGAATGAGGTCTCCATTTATAAAGATTCACGTTCCTTTTAGGCTAGGGATTTCCTAAGCATATCTAATTTATGGTAATTACAACTGACCTTGACACCGATTAGTCTATGTTTATGCTCAAGTATTTTTCCTACCCTTATTGCTTCGGTAAGCTAAGTTGTTTGAATTTCACATTTTGTCTTTAACTGTTCTTTAACTAATTCTAATGTGCCTTCATTGTTTTGTTCTTCTATACCAGTGACTATAAGGTGTAAAGCTCTTTTGTGGCACTCATGGTTGAGTACAATTAGTTTATTAATTTCTTATTTTATGGGTGTAATATCTAATTTATTCTCTGTGATATCTATTGTTGAGTTATTATGTAGTTGTTCTTTTAGATTTTTAATCTCATTTTTCAAAGTGTCATTTCCTTTAACCATTGTTGTTTTCTATGCCCGATTTCTTGAACAATAATGATGTAAAATATACAAATCCGTATAGTTATTATTTAATGATGATGATGATGGTGATGATGGTTAACGTCCACTGAGACCAAATTGGTCTATCGGACCTACAATTTTCTTAATTTTTACTTGTCTGACTCCTCGTCTTTCTTGGCGAGATTGGTGTTGTAGCTTTCTTTCTTTTCTCTACGGTCTTCCAACTTCCTTTGTCTTACATCTCCTTCATCTCTTCTAGTTCTTGGGACATTGGTGTCTTAGCTTCACGATCTATAGTCGGAGAAGTTTGGTTTAGGAGATCTGCTTTGCTGTTAAATGAAGATTTATTTTCTGCGGTATTCTAATCCTCATAACTGTTGATTTGTTGGGCGGGCTTTCTCCTTGCTTGCTTTGAGAGTTGTTTCCTTCTTCCTTGATTTCTTGTGACTCAGAGTTTTCTCTAGAATAATCTTCTTTGATGATAGTGTAGTGTTCTTTTTGTGCTCCTTCCCACCATGTAGATCTGTGGTGGTTTTTTCTAGCAAAATTTTTCTCAGAGGCTTTTGGGCAATTTTTGGCTAGATGTCCCGTCTCAAAGCACGATCGACATCTGAAGAGGACACTTTCATAATCAAGCTTCTGGTTCCACACATAGTCTTTACTTGTTACGTTTATTTCAGCTGGGAATCCGACGCTGAAATCCATTTCCACACAGATGCGTGCATAGGTGGTTCTGGCATATTCCTCTGTTTCTGGGCACCTGCAGTAAAATTTCCCAATTGCATTTCCGATGGCTTTTAAAGAGGAGAGATTCCAGAGATGCAAGGGTAGGCTTGGCAATCTCACCCAAACTGGTGCTGAGGTTATCACTGCTGTAGAGGGATTGAATGATGGGTTCCATGGCTTCATGAATAGGCCTGATTTTTCCCAAAACCAAGGGCCGGAATCTAGAATACATTGTCTGCTTTCAGGATTTTCAAAATCTACTATAAAGAAACCTCTAGCACAGGGGTAGATATTAATTTCATCAGAAATGATAGGCTTCCATACCTCCGAGATCCAATTGTGGATTTCTATCAGCCGCGGCCAAAAACCATTGAACCGGCAAATTAGGGCACTTTCGGAGAACTTCAAAGCTTCATCGAGTGAGTCCTGGACCACTTGGATAGTGGGAGCTGAGGCTTCACTCACGATATGGGCAGGAGATTGCCCTCCAGAGGCGGATGAGCCACCAATTATTTTTGCGAAGCTCGGAGCCATATTTTACGCAGATCTGCACCAGATCCGCAGATCTAGTCACTATCCAGATCAGTGGAGATCAAAAGTTCTTCCTTAGGCACAGAAATTGTATCAACCTAGCCACAGACAGGCGCAGAGATTGTATCAACCGCAGACAGGCAGAGATTGTATCAACCGCAGAGATTGAAGTTTCGCCCAGCTCATCAAGAGATATGAAGTATGAAGTTCCGCGCAGCTAAACCTCGTTCCGCAGATCAAAGAACCGCAGATATGAACAAAGCATTGACCGAAGAACCGCAGATCTGAACTACCGCAGATCCTATGAAGTTCCGCGCAGCTAAACCTCGTTCCGCAGATCGAAGAACCGCAGATAAGAACCGCCATTACATAACATGTGTACTAAGCCATTTTATGAGGGTAAGTTAAACTGATTTTTTTTATTGTTAATCTATTTTTAAATATATGTTAATTTTAATTCATATTAAAATATTTTATTCATAACTTATATTGGATATCGTGGCTAATTAAATATGCATAGCATATTTTATTATTATTATTATAATCTACATTACTTTTCTATTTAGAGAATATTTTATTTTTACTTTAAGACAGACATACGTACTTACACATCACCTTCACAATGGGCTATAGAATGAGCCTCTAGACTCAATAAATTACAAAACATGAGTGATGTTAGTCAACCTAGACTTATTCTTTCTTATTTTTTACTTAAATAGCTCTGTTTAAGTAACACAGGACTTGAGTTAATGAAAAAGGATCTATCTACACCTTATATAAATAAATAAATAAATAAATAAGAAAGTTTGATTAGAAGATATCTTTTTAGGCTAGTTTTAAAAAATTTAAATCTATTTAAAAGATTTTTATTTATTAAATTTATCACGAATTTATCAAGATATTTATTTAGTAAATCTATGGCATAATATATGCTTTTTGAAATATTAAATAATAACTCTTAATTTGACTAGAAGTTGATAAATACTTTCTAATACTTTTAATTTATCACCCTCCTAATACATATATTTAACTAGAAAAATATCCAATTTACTAAACATTTGCTATTTTTACTAATTACATTTTTATACACGAATAAGCTCCCCCAATATTAAATTCCACTAAATATTAATAAATATTTTCCTAAACCTTTTTGTTTATTCCTCTTCCCATATATATTTTCAATAATAAAAACCCCCTTTCTATTTTTGCTTAATATCTTTTTATTATACTCTCAATACCAATAAACTCCAATACTCACATCTACCTCCCCGTACCTACAATATATTTACTATATTTTTAACATTATTAGAAACCTCTTTATAAATAAATATTAATCAACATAATAAAATTTTATATATTCAAATTTAATATAGATAATATATCATCTGAATATACATTACTGATATCATTCGAGTTCTAAAAATAGAGCGACTAAGTAACAAATTAACAACAACTAAAAAAAGGACCCTCTCTCTATCTTATATAATAAAACTTAATTAAAACAATTAAATAAGCTAGTCGTTTTTAGTATTTTCCTTTTCTTTCTCCACGAGTGAGAAGTGAGACATTATTCCACAATTAATTATTAAATAAGTGCCTCATCAACATTTTTTCAACTATTCGTTTTGCTCATTCATTCAAATCACCCTCAATTGCATGAATTTTTTAATTTCCAAGCCTTTTTGTTTGTTGTCAACCCATGTATAAAGATTTAAATTTGGGCAAAGGGCAAATTCTATTCTTCAACAAACCTATGCAATGTAAATATTCCAATTGCATAAGAACATCAAGATTGATTCTAGATGATCTTACATTGTTCCAAGGTGCACCATGTGTTGATTTTCACTCTTCTACCTATGGCATCATGATTAATTTGGACAATGTTGATCCATGTACTAGGGATGAAGGCGGTCAACCATGTTATGTATATAATGTCAAGATTACAAGGTTCTGCATGCAGATTGAAAGGCGCGATCAACCATACAAATATATGAATGGATAAAAAAGAATACAATTAAATTCATGATTACAAGATTTTGCAATATCAAAAAATAAATAAAATAAAAAATAGGTTAAAATTTTGATATCTTCAAAGAATATTGTAAAGATGGAATGATTAGTGAACTGAGTGTAAAGGGTTATGTTGGTTAAAAAGGAAATACACAAAATAGTTTGATTATAAATAAAATGTTGTGAAAGGATCATTAGTTAATGTATGTTAATGATCCATATTAATTATTAGATGGTTTTTGGGTAGCCTATAAAATGTGATTAACTTGAAACAAGGTATATAGTGATCATGAGAGCTCAAGGGATTGAATGCGTTATAGAGAAGTTGAAAAATTATATATAGCTTAAGAAAACAAATCATGAAAAGCTCAAAATAAAAAAAAGGAAGTACCTACACCTTCTTAACAACATGTCATTGCACCTCTTAGAAATCAAAGCTTTATAGGAAACATAGACCACAAAATCCAAGGCCATGCCACTACTTACTAAGGGATATAGAAAAATTTAAAGAAAAGAGAGACATAGTGATAGTAGTGTATTTCAATGGGAGGATAAGGAAGGAAAGCTCCATGTGGTTAGTTTTATAAAGAGTATATACCCCATATGGTTGATAAGAGATGACAAGATTTGGAACAAGGAATCAGTAAATGAGAATAAAAAAGTATTTCACATTAGTGGATAGATTGTATACTTATGCAATGCACACAACATATAATCATGTAATGCTCTTAGTAAATGCAAAGTATGGAATTGAATCCATGTGTCACACAAATAGCATTAAAACGTGTAATAGATTACATAATGAATTCAATGAATATAATAGAAAAAAAAATAAAAAATAAATAAATTTCATGACTCATAATTGTAGTGAGGAGATATTATTAGACCATGACAACTATTTATGGAGTTAAATAAAATAGAATGAGTTTGGGAGAAAATATGTCAATAAAAAAGTACCACAAAAAGAAATAGTTGTTACTATGAAAATGTAGAAAAATTCAATGTGGAAATCGAAAGAATCACCTCCCCATTGGGGTTCATGAACAAAACCAAGACAACAATAGATCTATGCAAGGATATATAAAGGGAAGGAAATCTAAATAACATTTGAATGTTGCAAATTAGCTAGGATACTAAAGAAAAGAAAAGAAATGACAAAATTTTTCCAATGAATACAAGGTTTAACAAACAATGAACAAAGAGTGTAAGGAAGCAAGGGAAATGTATAGGAAAGAGCTAGAAAAATAAAAGAAAACTCACTCTATATATGATAATAAATGAAGAGGTAAATCTTTGGTGTATGAATGAGAAAAAATGTGAAAGATGGTAAAGGAAAACCCAACAAGCCTTTTCAAGGTAATTATAGACATGAAAACAAGTGGTAGTGATTGACTTCATATCGAGCTAGTGATTGTCTCAGCGACCATGAAGAATTCGATTAGAGAAACATGTCTTCATAGAAGATGATGTGAAAGAGGGTATCAAAAATATGCTATAAAGAAATGAAAAATTCATCAAACAAATGTAAGAAAAATACCTTAAATGAGTAGAATTTCCTCATTTGACATATCATAACCCTACTTAATAACATGGCCTAAGAGGGAATCCTAAGTTGTTGGGAAATGAGCCTCATTTTTTCCATATTTAAAGAAGGATACAAAAGTAGTATCAAGAACTACCGAAGCATCAAGACTTCCTTAGTGTTTACCAAGCTCATATGAGGGATAATCGAAGGAAAAAGTGAGAAAATGGGATAGAAAAAGGGAAAATAAGACAAATAAAAAATGTGGCTCCAACCAAATAAATCCACCATTAACCACTTCCTAACACCTAGTGGATGGACAAATGTAATTCTTCCCTCTCACAGTGTGTTATTTTTAATGAAAATCTATAAGGAAAAAAAAAATTTATTGACTATGAGGAATTATTTGAGTTAAATGCACGAGTTATCAAAATATGTTAGAAAAGGATGAAATATAATCAATTGATTTAGTTTCCAAAATATATAAATTTTATAAATCAACCATTTTCTTCTAATAGTGTGTTAAAATTATGATCACAATGGGGGCTTGAATCAATGTATGTCTAATTTAACAATTAAAAAAAAATCACAATTCAAAATAATTGAAATCATAATAGTGCATCCATAAAATAAATCATCACATCAATACACATAAACAGCATATATACGTGGAAACCCTTGTGATAGAAAACCATAAATCTTATTATATTCTTCAATCTTTAATTAGATCAATTTGTAGGAACCAACCTCTAAAATCTACAAGCACCAAAGTGCTATAGCCTCCAACTTGATTAAGGCACCAACTTTTGAAATCTGCAAGCACCAACTTGTTTTAAGATCCAACCTAATTGAAGCACTAACGTCTGAAATCGAAAAGAATGAACTTGATGTATGCTCCAACGTTACTAAGGCACCAACCTCTGATAGAGGCACCCACCTCCTTCACCAAAACATAGTATACCACCTTTAACAATCTTTCAAATTGGATCCACATGATCAAATCACAACAAATACCCCTAAAAAATCTAATAAGTCAATGATGTAGGAATTTACAGGGTAAGTTCCTCAGACAGAACACCAGAAGAACACCGCTCACAAACAGATCGCAGATCAATACACCAATATTTTGACGTGGTTAAAACCCTCAGAGAGGGAAACAGTCCACGGCCTGCGCCAACGTGGCTACTACAGGCAATTTATTAATAAATAATGAAAATTTACATAAGCTTCTCTCATGCACCGTTAACCTACAAATGACCCTCCATGCGCTTTAAATAGAATTCATGGACCAATCGGGTGTCAAGCCACGGATCAAGTGTCGGTAATACCGAGGAGAGAATGAACCGTCGGATCACTACATACCGTGACCGTCGGATTGAAGTTACAAAATGTACAACGGTAAAGAAACACACTTTACCTAACTCTATACCTAACTCTATACTAGACCAAGTTGAACTTAACTATTCCTATGTGTCGGAATATCCTAACATCCCCCCTTAAGAACAACTTGGGATAGGATTGAAGGATTTACAAATATGACACAATAGGAGAAGGAAGGAGGCACTAGAGCCTATCCCCCCTTAGTGACAACTTCCTGAACTCCAACCATAAATCGAAGTTTAGTAAACTTCACCTCTGTGAGAGCCTTTGTGAAGATGTCTGCAACCTGATCATCTGTTGAACAATATTGCACTTCAAGAACATGGTCATGAATGAGCTTTCTGATGAAGTGCATGTGAAGTTCAATGTGTTTGCTGCGCTGATGCTGAACTGGATCTTTGCAAAGCTGAATGGCACTTGATTATCACACCAAAGTGTAGTCGGATG
>APFE031334536.1:40875-91183 GCA_000404065.3 Pinus taeda | reverse complement strand
ACGATGCTTGGACTCACCAACATCCCTTCAGATTAAGGGGGGGAATGTTGACACCTAATCCTCAGCGATTGGGAGAATTGAATGTGAATAGTCATCAAGAAGATGAACTGAACGATCACATTCATGTATATAATAGATAGCTGCCTAATGGAATAAATGAATCCGTTTTTCTGGAGTTACTCCTGGCCTGGCAAATATAGCTAAAATAGGTTATCAAAAAACTGTAGTAAGGTTTTGTATCGGTTTGCTTAGGCAGCAAGCTCAAAACCTATTTGTTAAAGTACATGACCCGAATAGTTCGTTGGTTCCTTGTTGGGTGCCCGACTTCAGTCGATCCTAAAAACGCTTTGAGACGCGCATTTTCTAAAGAACAATTGTGTCAGATATTGTGGGAGGGAGCGAGCATAGGACAATAGTGACTCGGTCCTTCTGGTGTGCCATTTAGAAGTTTAGACCTACCTAGCTATTCAAACTATTAATTACAATATTGCCATGGAGATGTTGACCTTATCCATTGTTTTGATCTTGATTCCACTAATCTCATAGTAGATAGAGCATCGAAAAATGCTCCTCCGTCCCCAGCTTTATGAAGAAACGAGACCATAGTTGATCAGGGAAAATTTGAAGAACCCCCCCTAAATTTACATGTATAATAAATGGGCGAATCTCCATGGTATATAGGAAAAATGGAAGGTGATTTTATCAATAATATGATATGTATATATAATTTTTGGAAAATCTCTCACCACGCATGGCAAATATTTTACTCAATTATAAAATCTTGTGTTTGTTGAATACACAAATGAAATCATTGCATTTCTTTAAATATATTTTGAAATCAAAAACCAAAATTACATATCGATAATCTAGTGGGTGTAAGATAAAATTCACTCGTACCATTCACAAAAAGCATGAGAGAAAACCTAATACTACATATAAAACCAAGAAAAATTCAAATTCATCACTTCTAGGGACCTCATAACCACCTTGCCAATACACAAGTATGTCCCTGTTTGCAATTAAAAAAATTACCCAAATTACAATCTGTTTACTCCACTTCTAGGGACCTCATAACCACTCTGCCAATACACAAGTATGTTCCCGTTTACAATTAGAAAAATTACCCAAATTACAATCTGTTTACTCCAGCATATGTTGGAAAGTTATAGAAGGATGACTAGTGCAATCAATCCATTGCTTTTAGCCCTGGATTTGTTTAAGTTTAAAACAGAAGTATATAAATATACTTTTCCAATGTCTATGCTTTAACCATTCACCTTAAGATGTTTTTACAATATAATTTCCTAAGTCTATTTAATATCTCATTATCATAAAAACCAACCTATATCCATCTTAACTCCACATCTACCACTCTTAGGGGGATGAAATCTATTTATCCTCTGAGCACTTGGTAGACCCAGAATTAAGATGGATCTAAGATAGAATTTCCCCTTTAAATAGTCTATGCTCACATGAATACCATGGGTCAATACCATGGGTTATCATAAACCTGGAGCTTAAAAATTACTATTAGTAATTTATAAAAATTAATAAAGTTAATAGTTGATTTATTTATTTATTTATTTATTTAACCAAGCTAAAATGTTTAACATACCTTAAATTACAACATCCATTTTTACTCTTGAACGAATCAAATATTTTTTCACTCTATGCTAGTTTGCATATCACGATATTTGATACCTCTCGGGGGTTAGTAGATCCAGAGTAAAGATGGATCTATACCTCTCGGGGGTGGGGTTAGTAGATGCAAAGTAAAGATAGATCTATTCTCATTTAATCCCCCCATTTAAATAGGCTACATTCCAAGTGAATAGCATGGGTCAATACCATGTGCCATTTTGGTGAATACCATAGGTCAATAGCATGTGCCATTTTTATTCTTATTAATACTAATATTAGGGTTAATAATGTTTTTTGTATGGTATTAATATAAAAAAAAAAATTGTTTTATTTGTTTACCATACCTCTCGTTTATTTATATTTTTATTAATTTACCATACCATTCATAAATACAAGGTGACTTTATGGAGTAAATAAAAAAAAGTTTTATTTGTTTACCATACCTCTCGCTTATTTATATTTTCATTAATTTACCATACCTCTTTTACAAATATGGTATTTGGCCCAGAGGATTCACTTAAATAAAACCTCTCTCTTGAGCCTTCATAAATAGAATGAGGGTTATGGACTAAATATAAAAAGAGGCTTTATATATTTACCATGCATCTAGTTTATTTATATTTTTATTATTTACCATATCTTTTGAGTAAGTATAAAAAGACGTTTTATTTATTTACCATACCTCCACTTTACTTATATTTTTATTTGTTTACATCCTTGCATGTATATAAGGTGACTTATGGAGTAAATATAAAAAATGCTTTATTTATTTACCATACCTCTCATTTATTTATATTTTTATTAATTTACCATACCTCTTATTATAAATATGGTATTCTGGGCCTTGGCCATAGAATTACTTAAATAAAACCTATTCTTCAAAATGGGCGAATGGAAGGTTGTAACTCCTAATTTCAAGGGCTAAATTTACTTTTTTTACCCTCTCCCTTAAAATAAGGTGGGCTATTTGAGGTGATTTGTAAAAATGACTATGATACAAAATATTCGCCCACTAAAAATTTAAAACCCCTTAATTTCGCCAAAGGGCGAACATTCGCCCCTAAAATCACCCCCAATAGTTGTAAAAGGTATGTGATCAGTTGAGCAACAATCCCTGTCGTGCACCAGCCAAGCCATTGATCAGTGCATCAGACATTACGTCTATTAACAAAATAAATGAAAAAGGGTCGGACATTCAGTGCCTTGAGTTCAAACGGTCCAGAAACTAATAAATAAGAAACTAAAAATATTTTCTACATTATTACAGAGTAAATTACCTGGCAGGTCTACAATATATGAATAAGTTGCAGAGACATGGAATCCACCACGAAATGTCGGAATGAACCAGGCCAAGGTTAAGGAGGGCAAAGTTTTGATAAATGGAATGATGAGAGACATGGCGCTCATGGTAGGTCCCACATAGTGTTTTATGTAGGATGATTTCTATGTTATGTCCACAATGGTTACATACAAATAAAATGATGGTCAACTGTAATATATAGAATTTGCATGGGCTACGTGTGTCCTACTACCTCACCACCAGAGGTGTAACGAAAGAATAAGTGCCTTAAGAGAAACTCAGTTGCCAAACAGAGTTTTCACAGAGAATGGACTAGGAGTAGCTGTGACTGTGCCTCATGTCTCACCACTCCAAGAAACCCTGCACTGCAGGACGAAGTTAAAAGCTTAGGTCTGTGCCGCGATAAATCGATTGTATTGACATTTGATAGCTATTTATAAACAGTTTGAAAACTGAGATGAACGTACCTCAAGAGGCAATAACTGCGGTTAGAACGCTGGATGACAAAATTATTTGGAAGGTAGGAGGCGTGTTACTAATCTTGTGTAGCGTAATCCTATTCCGGCAACCGGCAACAAATAGACAATGTTTGACAGAGGATGGATTGGGAGTATCTGTGGCAGTGTCTCATGTCTCACCACCCCAATAAACCTTGCACTGCAGGAGGGAGTTAAAAGCTTAGGTCTTTGCTAGGATAAATCGATTGTATTGGCATTTGATAGCTATTTATAAATAGTTTGGCAACTAATATGTAGGTACCTCAAGAGGCAAAAACTGTGATTAGAACGTTGGATGACAAAAGGATTTGAAAGGTAGCAGCCTCGCTTCCAGTGCTTCTGTCTTTCGGTCTCTACTTCCCGGTAAACTCTGTGTATTTTATTTCCTTTCCTGTGATTATCCCCTTACTAATCATTCCCCTTATTTGTATTTTGTACTGTGCATGTGCCATATCTTGATATATAATGAAGTTCTCGCATCTCTGGACTTTGTTTTTGTATTAGCCCAAACACATGTTCGAGAAGGGTTTTGCCACAGAGAAAGGGGCACAATAGCCCAAACTCCAAAAAAATGACGAAGGGGCTTCCATGGTTTCATTGCTACTGATTTCCTAGAGTAGTAGCCTGGAGGACTTGCATGGTTATTTGAAAGAAGGTCATTGCCGAGAGCTGGTGGCCATTGCCAGTTTTCTCTGCCAATTGTCGAGAGATCCAGATCCAGATCTGGAAAAGATCCAAGGCTAGACAGAGATCTTCAAAGCTAGATAGAGAGAGTTGTATCTGCTAGATTGACAAAGATCTAGATCCAAAGCCAGACATAGATCCTGAAAGCCAGATAGATAGAGTTGTATGTGCTATGACGTAACCCAGCCTCAGCTGACGCAGATGAATTCAGTAGCTGAGAGTCTGTCTGCCAGACCCTGGACTCGGGACTACTCACTCAATGATGTGGTACCACTTACTCATGAGGCTTGCCTTATACGCCTTAGATGCTGGACTTGCTTGCTTATTAATAGCTTGGACCTGCCCTGAATCAGAACTGAGCCGAATTAAGGGACGATAACACAAACAAGAAACAAGGAAGGGAGGCCAGTAGAAAGAGGAAATAAGGAAGGGAGGCCAACAGAACACCTGCACCACCATGCATGGACACCTACACCACCTGCATGCACAACACTAGCTAATATGCTCAAACCTGCTAATATACTATGCTCAAACTAAAATGCCAACTTGCAAACAAACCTGCAAACAAACGCGCAAATAATTCAAACTAATGTTAACATTAATATGAAATCTTTGACCGGCACAGATAATAAACAGGGTAAAGCAAAATAAACCTATGGTTCAGCCTCTTCTGCCTCAGGAAGAGGCCAAATAAAATGGCAAACAAGGTTAATTTTCAAGACTTTGGTTACCCTGGCAATGGCAAACACCGTCGCATTTGAAAACTTTGGTCACCCTCCAATAATCCGCGTAAATTAATAACATAGCACTTCAAATTAATGCTATAGCATTGCATTTGGATTACTATAGTCCCCGGCCATTGCCAGATGGCAGGGACTAATAAGAAAAATGTAAGGTAATGAAACATATATTTTAACAAGAATACAAATTAAAAAATATAAGGTAATGAAATATATATATTTTATTATATATATGACATTTATAATATATCAAAAAATATTGCATGTATTAGAATATATATATATATATATAATATATATATATATAATATATATATATATTATATATATATATATATAATATAATATATATATATATTATAATTAAATTTGGTTCGTTGTGTTTTTTTAGGTATCTATAGTGTTTTTTATAGTTGATTATATTTAAGCATGGTTAAATATGGCTGACCATGATTGACTATAATTGAAACTTTTTAAACATTGTTAATGATGGTTAATTGTGATTAAAAAATGTTGATTATGTTTCCTAATGGTTGACCATTTTTTACCATGGTTTAATATGGTTGGACGTTGTTGACCATGGTTGATCATGGCTAACAATGGTACTGGACTATGGTTAACATGTTTGATGATGGTTTACTATGCCTAATCATGTTTAACTATGGTTGACAATGGTAGACTATGTTTAACCATCATTGACTATGGTTGAAGATGTTTGAGCATGGTTGATTATAGCTCATCATGTTTCAATATGATTAAGAATGGCTTGGCCATCATTGATTATGTTCGACCATCATTAACTATGGTTCACCAAGTTTGACTAGGTTGAATATGTTCAATAAGGTTTTCAAGTATGGTTGACTATGATTGAAGAATGGTGATTATGGTTGACCATGTTTGATGATGGTTGAATATGTTTCATTATGATTGGCAATGGTTCATTATTGTTCATTACAGTGGTGATCGTTCAATATGGTTCAGTATGGTTGATTGTGGTTCATATGAGTAGAAATATATTCCTTAATAGTTATGTCACAATGTGAAGTTAATCAAAAGTGGCATTGCATTGCAATGTTGATTACTAGTTTTGTCCAATTGTGACATTTCTTAAGGATTATGATTAATTATAATCTTCCTTAATGGTTATGACACATCGTGACATTCTTTTTGCCTAAATTTATGTAATATTGTGGGATTCTTCTTACCTAAATTTGTGACAAATTATTAGGTTTCTTTACTATTATTGATGAGAATTTACTATGTTTAACTATTCAGGAGGATAAGAAAAACAAACATATATTAATGGATATGAAATAATTTTATTTTGTAAATAAATATTTCACTAGTATGTAGTTCCATGTAAACATTTTGAAGGCTTGATTGGATAATAATATGGTTGTAAAGAATACATTTTATTGGATTGAATAATGTTTTGTTGATGATGCTAGAACCTATCAACATATAAGGGGTCTCTGAAATATGAAGTCTCAATTAGACCTCCCACCGTTTTCTATAGTACCCCTTCGGGAAACATGGCCCAATTTCCATTATTCTTAAATATTTTCTTTGTTTGCAATAGTTAGCACAAGAGAGCAATGTACACGTACTTTTGAATGAATAAGTGAGTATGCATTGTTGAATGCTCAATTTTAAAATGTATCAAGGTTCATTCACGAAGGAAAATGAAAGTGATTCTTTAAGAGAAAAGTAATAGTACTATTCTAATAAATACACATGCACATACATATGAAAGAATCATTAATTAACTAGAGAAATATTCCACATAGAAGTAATGATTATTAAAACAATTACAACACACATTCAACAAAGTGAGAACCAAAGCCAATGAAATACTTCAATTTATTTAGTATAAATGACCACAACATATACCAAAAACATTCAAATAATAGTATTACAACATTCATGATATATGCATGAAAGCATGTTGGTTCAATGAGCTTCAAGTATTAAGTGAAAGTTCCAAGATACATTGATACAATGAACACCACTAGCTCCAATAGTGTAGCGTTAAGCCACCACTTCCTCTCCAAAAGATCTATCTTCCTCCATAATGCCTAGTTGGAGGAGTTAAGGTGAAAATCCTTTTGCTTGAGATACGACAGTATATATATAACAATTAAGGTGACTCTCCACCTCCAATATGACTCTTCAGTGCCCCTCATGACTCTTGAACTTCAATATGACTTTTTGAATTCTCATGAGATGCTTTGACTTATATATGACTTTTCAAATTCTATAGGTGACCTTTCGACCTCCACTCACTTTAAATTTTTTATTTTATTTAAAATTACACAATTACATCCACAAATGATGAGGCACATGATGATTCATATGACTCTTGAGGTAACACTTTGACAAGAAATGAATTGACACCAATGACATGGACTTGATAATGATGTGTCAGTGTCAAGATTATCCTCTTGCTACTATCATTGTGTCTTCATGAAAGATGTTGCACGTTCTTCCTCTTCCTCCTCCAAAAGGCTTGAAGATATGGAGTCTTCACTATGATCTTGTTCCATGTCTTGTTCCTTCATTTTTTTTCGCAATCTAGTGTCCCTTCATCTTCTTATTTAGTTATCATATTGTACTCACAACTTCATAAGTGTCTTCTAGAATAGTCTCCTTCTCCTCCCTTTTAAGCATAATCCTGTCATGACAAGATATGGTACTTGCAAATTAAATTCGCTCTTGATAAGACGAAATCATTTTGGAAATATCCTAGTCTTACGTTCTTCATGAAAATCACTGATTGGCCTAGAAATTAAGGGATGAAGGCACAAGAATTGCATAGTGTGCACTTCCATAGGACAAGAGTGAGGGAGCAATGATTGTGATTGTGTAATGCATAGTAACTGGAGGTGTGAGAAGAAATATTGTGCATTGGAGGGTGACAATGAGGTAGGATTTCCCACTGTGACTATGCAATGTGTAGTTTTGGAGCGAGACCAAGCCATTGGATCAGGCAGTTGCATAGTTCAAGGAGAAAGAGAGATGGATATGTAGTGTGCAAAAAGAGGTTGACTAGGAGATACGATTGGACAATTATAGGGAGTAAAAGGTTGTTCTTGAGCACTATGGCTCTGCAATGTGCAGTCCTTGGAGGCAGTGGCTATGCATTGCGTAGTTCTAGGAGGAAGGGATGTTGACTGATGCTTGAAACTATTCAATGAAAATTTTAGAGGGGCAGGGTGAGTCTAGGTTGGTTGGGCATGAAACTTTCTGGAATTTGTCTAAATGTGGGATCACTGAGGAAGAGATGAAACCAAGATAGAATTTGAACATGATCACACACTTAGAATAATCGACAAAACAACCTTGAACGCTCAACACCTAGAATCAATGTAACCCCTTTGATGTGACAAAAAAACAATACTTTCCCCCAAGTGTGACACTTAAGATACACTTTATGATGCCAGTGATGATACTAACAAACAATACATAAAACTTTGGGAATGAGTCTAGTACATGGACTCATTGGTACCAAAGTTTCCTCTTAAAATGAACCATAATTATTCTTTTACAATGTTCGACACTTCCCATGCCAAAAGATGACACTTGGATTTTCTTCAAAAAGGGACTAGAAAACCTAAACGATTTACATGGGATGACTCTTGCTACTAGAAACGAATAGTCACAAGGTCAAAGTGGGCTCTGAAATTTGGATATGGACCAAAATTTTGGAGGGTGTCATAGCAACGATAACATGTTCCTAGTGTTGGTGAAGAGTTTGAGGCTATTGATTTACTTAAGGTTTATCTTGAAAGAGGATATTAAGTTAAGAGATGCATGAATATCTACTAAGGTTGGTGTTGCAAATGTTATTCTCTCTTTTATTCCTAATTTCAGTGCACAATGCAATAATGCTAGTGTAGAAATGAATTAGTTGAATACTTTTTTAAAAGTTGATTTCCAAGGTTTATTAGAGGAAATTAGGGATTCTCTACAAGTACTTTGACAAGACAGTTTTTATCTACAATTCGTAATACAAGTAGTTGGGTATCTAAGCACCAATTATGTCAAGATGTCCTATGTAAGTAAGGCCATTATTGTAGGATTTAGTGTTGGAGAGCCTAAAATTAATCAAGCTCATGTTGAAAATAGAAATATTGAATTTTACTTATACAAATCCATCTATGAGCTTTTTGATGACATGTGTAAGGAAATGGAGGGGATTTTCGAACCAATGGAGGATAAAATACTTATTTGAGTTGCAGTTGATATCGGTGACCTTAGGTTATCGAAACTCCAACACAACCTAAATAAAAATTAATAGAGTGGTATGGATGGGGGGAGAGGGGAACCTACATGAAACTTAATAAAGTGGGAAGGATGAGGGGGAGAGGAGGTGGAATGAGAAACCACCCATTTGATCCTATGTGACATGACAAAAAATTCTTGGGTCTACTCCCACTGAATGGTAATTTTCAAAACAACTCGTGAGCCCCTCAAAATTGTTGTCAAACTGACAAGTGGCATAATGGTTTTTAATAATAAAAAACATGAGGATGACATGAAGGATCTTATTGATATACCAAGGATATCTTATTGTAAGTATTTAAGGAGGATGACATGAAGGATCTAATTGATATATCAAGGAGATCTTATTGGAAGTATTCACGGATTACTTGTAGATAATAATATCATAAAAATGAATTTGATGAATGGTAATAACATATAAAAATCCATGTTAGTGGAATTGTCAATAATTCTTCTCAGACTGCAATAGCCCTAAAATATATATATATCGAATTCTCCTAAGCAAAAATTCAATGATAAACCCACAAGATTCTTTATGTAAAAATGCATTTTGTTCCTTTGGTGGACCAATTCAAGCACCACTATGAAATCCTTTACAAATCCCATCTCCTTCTATTCCATTTTGGGTTATCGCCTTATCTTCAATGCCAATAACCCTATAAAATACCTCTCTTATTAGCTTTTTCAAGTTCCATTCAAAAGAAATAAGTGGGTGGAAACTGGTTGTAGAAAATATATACAATCATGTTAGGAAAATTAACCTTATCCATGGCATGTAATAAAAAAATTGTTGCATGAACTGATGAATAATGGATAAAAATAATAGTAGGCATTGGTTGGGTAAGTCTTAAACTGAAATGATCTGAACATGTTTAATGGTTTGACTATATATGGGGGGATATGCTTTGGTTCTGATGCAATATGAAGTGGTGTTAGCATGATGGGAAATGGGTTTGAATTGGTTAAATGAGTGATTATAAAAAATTGAAAACATCCCAATACCTACAATCAATTATAAAAGACTAATGATTATGTTTTTAATTTATGGAGGAAATTATGGGGAAGGGTATGTAACATTAGCAAAGTTTCAGAACAAATGACAAGATAGTTGGCATAATTCTTATGATGACT
Organism: Pinus taeda; assembly: GCA_000404065.3. NCBI lineage: Eukaryota > Viridiplantae > Streptophyta > Pinopsida > Pinales > Pinaceae > Pinus > Pinus taeda. The sequence continues at coordinate 80,909 of APFE031334536.1, read as the reverse complement.
GAAGAATTGATAATAGGTGGGAAGACATTGGAGATTAAATGATAATGCTAAGAAATCTATTTTTTAAAGAAAGATAGGACAACTAATCAACTTGAAGCCTTAACCTCAAATCTATCTCAAGTCTATTTTTAGTAAAATAGTTCTGAAATTGAAGAGAAAGGATGATTTCTCAAGGAGAATAAAAGGTGGCAATGACAATACGATGAAGGTGTTTTTTCTTGTCGAACCACAAAACTATATTTTATAAGGGATTTTTTCCTTGTAAATTTTCTAAACAAGGCATCCATCCATTGGATTCACCTCTTTTATTCATAGCTTTGTTTTCTCTCTTTTCAATATGTGAAGATTCTCATTCTTTACCTCTTTTCTTTCTATTATGAATGTAATTATTTAGTGTTCCACTAGGGTCCTTATATATCCAAGAATTTAGAGAGACGCTCTGAGTTTTAGATTTCATTGTAATTTATGATTTGTATGAAATATGGATATGATATACAAGGCATATCAAAAAAGTTCAGATTTAGTTTTTTGTTTTTACACACACACACACACCAGACATATATATATATAATATATATATATATATATATATATATATAAATAATATATATATATATAAATATATATAAATTAAAATCTTTAAGTATTATTATACTGATTTGCTTTGTTGGGTTGAGCCTTTGCTGTTGGATTCATTAATTTATATCCAACAAACGATCCTTCTTCATCTCATATTAATAGTGACTTCCTTACTTAGTGTTAAATCTAAGATGTTATGTTCTTCTCTTTTCTTCCACCTTCAATTATCAAGTATTGTGTACAAGAGACTCTGTGCCTAATGAAAAGGCCTATGAAAAGGCCTATGCTTGAATATATTTGTAGTTTTTTCTACCATAGTATGTTGTCTTTTCCTCAACACTATTTATCATCTTGCTCTTTCAAATCTCCCCACTAAGCTTAATATTGTATGTTGTTTCTCAACAATCGTGGGAAACCATCTTCATTTCTGAGAAAGCCCTCTCAAACTCAAGGGTCTACTTGTGGTCAAACATTAGTTGATAATGTCTTGCATAGTTCTTGAAAGCCTAAAACATCACAAAGAAATCTAGAAAATTTCACTTCTATATAATTAGATAATAAAAAACAATAAAACATATATTAGTAATTATGAATTATAAAATAAATAGGAACCATAAAACATATCTAATAATGAATGAAAATAATAAAATAAAAGATAAAATCATATAAGTAGAAGATATTACACCATCATATAAAATAATATAGTAATAATATATTATTTTGAATTTTATAAAATATAAAAATTCAGATCTTATAAAAATTCTATATTAAATATATAAAACCCAGAATAATATAATAAATATTTATATAAATACTTATATTCAAAATTAACTAAAATGATCCTGAAACATAACAAACAAACTTTTGATATTGAGTTATGAATAAGATAAACCTCTAAAATGATCATGAACCAAAAGAAACAAACTTTTGACATTGACTTCCTGAGTAAGATAAACTTCTAAAATGATCATGAACCATAATAAACAAACTTTTGACATTGACTTCATGGATAAGATCAACTTTTGCATTCAATTTGGAATAATCTCTTTTACTTTAACAATTAAAAATAAAAATCCCATGAGACAAATAAGTTTAAAGGGAATGACAAAATTGTAAAATTTAAAAAACCAAAACTGTAACATTAGAAATTGCAAAAACCTTTTTAATTGTGAAAAATAAGAAGATCTTCATTATGGGAAAAAATTTAAAACTCATAATATAGCAAATAAATATATCTGAGGTATAAAACTTTATTTAAAAATTATATAAAAAAGGAAATAGTTGTAAAAAAATATAAAAGCTCATAATGTAACAAATATATCTAAAGGATAATTGTCATATATAGCAGTTCCAGCACAGGCATTAACAATGATCCTGACTCAATATCAAGAAAATGCTGGGTACTGACCACACTCTGTCAACATGCTGTGGGAGCATAGATAAGGATGTATAAAAAGGAAGATATGGAAAGCAAAATAGGTATCATATATAACCAGTTCCTTCAAAGAGGTTGACAATGATGCAGACCCCATATGGAGAAAATGATTGGTACAGGCATACTGTGTCCATACATGAATAAAAGAAAATGCTTTGGGAGAATTGAATAAAAGAAAATGCTCTGAGAGAATTTCTAAAGCGTGCACCCTAATATATTTTGAGATCAAAATCAGTCCTAAAAAATATAGTAAAAATTGATCCATATTTCCACCATGATTTTATTTGCTATACAAAATGGAAAAGGTTCGTGAACCAGACTTTTTTCTATTGAAAAGAAAAACCCTGACCACTAATTGCAGAATACAGACAACACTGAAAGTGTAAAAGAAAAATATAACTCCATACCTTACAATTATTGTTTGGCTTACCATACTTTGGACACCTATCAAGAATGATCATTGAATTATGAAAGGTGCACGCCTCTCAGAATTTTACTCCTTGTTTTATGAATAAAAAGTGAGTTTTCAAGGTGTCGTTTCTGTTTTTTTTATTTAGTTAAGGGAAAGGTTTATCCGGAAGTTGGAAACATTTATTTTGAAGTTTCAAAAAATACAAAAATACATCAAACAAATAAATAAAAGAATATTTTGTGTCATAGACTTTAAACTCGTAAAAGTTAAAATATTTTTTTCCTTTCAGCTCCTTTTATACCAAATCCATAATCCCAAATTCTACGGCACTGAGATTGTCCTCTTGTTTCCTTCGAGTGTCTATGTATAAATCCTCAACACAATGGCTAAATAACGAAAGAGAGGTTTGAGAGGTTTGAGGAGCAGTGAAATTCATGGGGTTGAAAGGAAGGCGTCTCATGAGGAAGATGTTGTTCTTATTAATCACATCCAATGTCATGGGGAAGGCACAGGTTTCACGACTCACAGGTAAAAACTGTACCTCAGTTCAGTTCAGAAGATATACACATATATAAATATTTTACGTCAGGTCAGTTCAGAAGATATACACATAAATATTTTACCTCAGTTCAGTTCAGAAGATATACACATATATACATATTGCACCTCAGTTCAGTTCAGAAGATATACACACATATATAAATATTTTACCTCAGTTCAGTGCAGAAGATATACACATAGATGAATATTTTACCACGGTTCAGTTCAGAAGATATACACACATATATAAATATTTTACCTCAGTTCAGTTCAGATTAGAACATATACACATATATAAATATAATTTTGGATATAGATAAATACATGAATTTCCATCAAATATACAATGCTCATAAATAATCATTACTGCAGGTTTCGCTGGATAAACTATCTACGTCCTGACCTAAATTTCAGCGTTTTCTCTTCTGATGAAGAGGATCTCATCGTTCGTATGCGCACACTCATGCACGCACTCATTGGAAACCGGTTATAGTTTGCTTTCTCAATGTCTCCTTATATGCCATATGATGATCTAATGAATTGAATTAATTTGTAGAAAAATGGAAGAGTAACATGTTTCCTGCTCGCCATGCATTAAATAATTGTATAAGGAATGGTATTTAGTAATATATTTAATTAATATAGAATACATATAAAATATTGCAGTGGTCTATAACGCGACTTTTTGAAAGCATTTCTGTGCGGATTTTTCTGGTCAAAATCCGGCAGCAATTCATTGGAATCTCAAGTTTGATAGCTAGTTTCTGCACAACCAATGGCTCCCAGGGGTTTTTCAGGGCGCTGAATCCAAATATGCAGTTAAAAAACCATTTTAACTGCTAAAAATCAAGATTTAACCTCATTTCTTCCGCCGGATTTCGGCACCGGAATCTCCAAAAATTCGCATTATAGACAACTCCTAAATATATATGGTTGATTCAAGATAATGATATTATTTTCATCACATTAATAACTAAATGAGAGAATATCTCAATCACACAATAAATTAAGAGCTCTAATAATAATAACAATTACAACATTTAATGTGATCACACATAAGAAGAGTAGGACTTACTCATTCCAATTACTTGGCTATGTGTATGTAAGAGATGATGATGATTAAGACCTTTGCAACAAATGCTCCATAATCAACAAATTGTATATATATTCCAATCTAGAACTTACATCTTCTATGTCATTCATATAGTTATCACCACACTATCAAAGTCTATATAAAGGAATAACAAGTGGCTCCTCTCTAGAATACGTATTACCTAACTACTGTAGCAACTAGTCTAATAAAACTTAATTTAGGAGCATGGATAATTGAGCTTATTGATGAACTCCCCCTAGATGTAAAACTTCTAGCCAATATTACTTTCCTTAGTCTTTGTCACGTGAGGTTTTCCTTAGTATTAAGGCCTTTGCAACAAATCATCCATAATCAACAAAGTCTATATCTATTCCAATCTAGAACTTACATCTTCTACGTCATTCATATACTCATCAGCACACTATCAAATTATATGTAAAGGCACAACAAGAAGCTCCTCCCTAGAATATGTAAGACCTAACTACTATAGCAACTACTCTAATAAAACATCCTTTAAGAGCATAGTTGATTGAGCTTATTTATGAACTCCTCTACCTAGATATAAAACTTCTAGTCTTTAACCACCTCCTAGAGTCTACAACCTATATGTTCCACTCAAAGAATATCTTTCTAGCACATGGAAAATTTCTCCAAATGCTTAACAATTCCATAAAAGGGGCTTCTACCCTATATTGAACAAGTTATCCAATTTATCAAGGGCATATGACAAAGGGGCATGCATACATGTTTATTCTTATAGTTATATACCCTTTACATGTGACAAATGTAGATATGGGTAGATATCATTTACATAATTCATTTCATGGAGCCAATAGTACAAACTTGGAAAACAATGCCTAGGTACCATTATAATAACTCTTTCGAGTACCAACTCTATGTAAGATACAAGCTCAAAACTTTCAAGAACCAATACATAGGATATATACATGTCATCATAAACTTGCTATACATACATGTTGTGATTCACATTTCTATATGTTTACTACTTTTATTGAACACAATACGAAAGTTTTACCATATTTATCTACCATTATCAAATCTCCATATACTATCACAGGGACTATCACCAATGTTTATTGAGAAAGATTTCAAAAAGAATTCTCACTACATCTAGAATAAGATCTACTTCCTACTATAAACTCATAATTTCACTTCAAAATTAAATCTATGATCAACATGATTGAACCCAAATCTGAATAGGAAAATGTTCATTGAAATTTTCCTATTAAACAAGGTACTAAAAAGATATAGCACCATGCAAAATGGTGTGATCCAAATGACAAAGCTAATAAAGTATACTAGTGTGATGGCAAGTCTCCAAAAATACTCCAGTAAAATATGGGCATGGAGACATTATGTCCTTGAGCCATCGTTAAAAGAAGGCATATGAAATCTTGGATTCATGGATACCAAAGCATGCTTGTGTATAAAAAGTGGGAAAATTCATCACTCAAGGTAGTGTTACAAAGAATTCCAAAGTGTTGTTTTTAAATACAATTAATGATGCCAAGTATTAAAATGGACATCTATGAATATGAACAGTTAGCTTGCAAGTCTAATTGAAGTGAATATAAGGAAACCTAACCCTTCTGTTTTAGGTGAAACTAATATGAAGTGACTCCCTCGATGAGGAACACATTTCACTCCTAAAAAAATGTTCATTCTCCCACATTCACTTGTAATATTTCTATCGAGAATGACATACCAACTGGGAATCAACTATACCTTTGGGTAGAACACTCCTACCACATAAATTGACTAGAAACTTGTTGTACTCCAATTCCTAACATCAGTCTAACTATATTAATTGAGAAAATAGGCATCCTTGTTAAATTTTCTGATTGTTCTATGATGTATGAGTTACTTTAGCCCAATTTACTTTTTCATTAACAACACATCCAACTGTTACCAGTGTAATCAATCATAAACATAACTGAACAAAGAGAAATATATACAGTGACAAAGAAGACAACAACACAACCATTAGCGACAATAGATTAGTCCAAGACCAGGGAAAAACCCCAGAAGGGGGAAACCATTTCAAATCCTTTTCTTTAATAGATCATCATAAAAAAAAATCAGGAAAGAGTACAATGAGCTCAATACATATATTTGTAGTGGATACCAATAAATCAGATCTATAGATCTATAGATTTGTACAATAGTAAAGGGAAACCCAGAGCCACGAGATCATTGAACTCAACTGAAGCCAAGATGTCAAACCCTAGATCCTAACCATGGACGCTCTCATCAAAACTGTATGTCTACGTCCGAAAATCATTGGACACTCTCTCGGACACTGTGTGAAGGCATCTACGACTACTCGAACACTTTCAAGAAGACTTTGTGCATGCATTTGGGGAAAAATGGACCAAAAAACCTTGTACGCTACCTTATAGTTGTTGTGTGTGTGTTTGAGATGGCCGGATGCTCTTTGGACGACTTCGTGTAAGAATCCAAGGAATAATGCATCTATATCTGCGTCTGAACCCTTGGACACTCTCATAAGAATGTTTGTCAGTGTCTAGGGCTCTCTGGATGTCGTCTTGTCCACTATGTGCCAACATCAAGGGACTAAAATTCCTTATTCTGTACCAACATCTAGAACCCAGAAAATCCTAACTTAGAAAGAACCTCATGCTTGTGATTTCAGACCCTTGTGCAAAGTCCTTCCATCGAACCTATGTGAACCAAGACAAAAGAGAAGAATATAAAAATGGTTTTATTAGTGGGATGAAATGAACATGAGGTCACTTCTATTTATAGGCTTTCCTAAGGGTTCACTTAGGGTTAAGGTTGACCCAAGTAGTTACACATGTGGTTAGGGCTGACCCATTCCATAATGTATGTATGAATAAAATAATCCAAAACTTAACTTACAAAAAATTGGGTGATCTTTAGGTCGATTTTGGTCCTCTCAAAAAAAGGAATTTAATGCAAGCAACATCTTGTTCATATGAGTTATACAATGTAGAATTTGACCCTAGTTGAAAAAATTAACAGTCCCTCTCAACAAGGAACAACTCCACGTGCCAATATCCTGTCATGTTGTTGTAATACTTTCATTGTCTCTACTCAACTCTAAATGTTGAAACTTTCTCGGACCTAGAAGAAGAAGAATCAGGTAGAAATAGTTTCCACCCATATCGAGCAATAAGGTAACTCATCATACATGGGAGTACACCCTCGACTCTGGAATCTCATCAGGAAGGTTACCCTCAACAAGGAATTTCATCAGGGAGCTTTCCCTTAACCCGGAATCCTATGTCCTACCAATATTCCAAACAATGAGTCTAAGTAGTCATGTGGTAGAACACCTATATCATAATCACCTTGGGTTGTACACCACCAAGTACATTCTCAGCTCGTTGGCCAAATGAGGAGTTGTATTCCCAATATTCCTTGCTTGTGGGTATGGTGCCCATTGGGGTATATTTTGCAAATACCAGATAGGGGAGTAGCCGCCTCAACCCTACAGGTGGAAGATAGGGGAGTAACCTATTTTCCAGATATCCCTTAACCCGAGGAGCCTTCTATCTTGATTCCTCACCCTGGGAGCTCAAAGATGGAATGAAGAGTTTGCTCAATGTCCTCAATTAGTGTTTCCCCTTATCCAGAGGGGCCACATCCATTGGTCTAAGCTACTCTTTGAAGACCAAGAACTTTCCTTTTGGTAATACCTTGGTGAGAATATTGGCAATATGTTCATTTATTGATATGTGATGGAACCTCACAGCTCCTCTCTACACCATGTCTCAAATAAAGTGATATCGAATCTCAATATTCTTGGACTTGTCATGAAACACAACATTTTCTTCCAAATGGATTCCACTCTTTTTGTCAATGTATATCACTATAGTATTTAGGACATGCTCAAATAGCTCTCCAAATATCTTTCTCAACCAGACTGCTTCGTAGCTAGCCATGCTAGCGGCAATCTATTCTGCTCTGGTGGTGCTCAATACAATAGATTTTATTTTATGCTCATTCAGGATATCATGGCAGATCCAAGGCTAAAAAAACATCTATATGTACTCTTCATGTCAATAACATTATTGACCTAGTCAGCATCAGTGTATCCATGAAGTTTAACATCTTGTGCAGAATATCTTAGGACAAGTGTGATCAACCCATGCAAATATCTCAATATGTGTTTGGAAGCTATCTAATGTGTGTGGCAGGGCTGATTCATGAATTGAATCAATGTGTTTATTTCATATCATATGTCTAGACGAGTGTTCACAAGAAACATCAGAGCCCCAATCAATTGTCTATACTTGGATGGATTTTCCAAGGTTGGTCCTGTAACATCTCCACATAACATCTTGAATTTCATTTCCATTGGTGTGACCATGGATTTTCATCCAGTCATTTCAAATCTTTTGAGCAGTTCACAACATATTTTCCTTGTGACAAGGAAAATATCCCTAGGCTCTTTCCACACCTCAAGGCCTAAAAATTAGTGCATGAGACCAAGGTCTTTCATCTAAAATTCATAGGTTATCTTCCTCTTACACTTGATCATCAGAGGCTCACTACCTATTAAGAATAGATCATCAACATATAAAACCAAGATCAATGGCATACCTTGGACTACCTTCAAGTAGAGGTTGGGATTGATATTGCTTCTTGTGATTCCCAATTTCACTATGTAATTGTCAAAGCATGCATACCAAGCTTGGGGAGCTTGCTTCAAACCATACTACTCCTTCCTTAACCTGCAAACATGTGTTCTTCGATTTTACACTTCAAATCCCCATGGATGTCAAAATATACTTCTTCATGTAACATGCCGTGAAGGAATGTGGTCTTTACATTCATCAATAAAGAGTCCATCCCATAATCTCAACAAGGGAAACTATAGAAGAGATGGTTGTATTTCGAGCCATCAGAGCAAATGTGTCATCATAATCTTCTCCCTCTTTCTGAGATAATCTTCGAGCTACGAACCTTGTTTTGTATTTCTCAATGCTACCATTAATTTCATGTTTCATCTTGAATAGCCACTTTGAATTCACAACAGACTTCCCTTTTGGTCTAGGTACAACATCCCATACATCATTTTTCACAATCAGTTCATATTACTTAGTCATAGCGTCCTTCCAAATTTTTTCTTTTACTTCTTTGAATAAGGATGGTTTGGATTGAGTCATAGTGCTCATAGTTGCAACATATCCCTAATACTAGCACGGATGCCTCCTTTCTCTAAATGATCTACAAATAGGGACATTTCTTTCAATATCATGTAAAGTATCGCAGAGAAAAATTGGTCGTTTTGTAGTAGGAGGATGACATGGAGGAGGATCTAACAGATCCATAGGCTCCATGGGATCATCAACCATATCAACCTCAGGCACAGATGGACCATCTAGAATATCCTAGTCATCATTCTCTTCCTTGGGAGGATGAGGTGGAGGAAGATCTCTTGCTTTTCCAAGAGTTGTATCTTCATTGAATGTTATGTCCTTGCTAATTTCATCCTTCCTCTCACCAGGAATATATATTATATATGCTTTAGAACTTTCACAATAACCTACAAACGCACCTTCTCTTCCTGTAGCTTCAATTTTTTTCCTTTTATCCTTCGACACATGAGAATATATGAAGCTTCCAAATACACAAAGGTGGCTAATATCAGGCCTGATACTTGTGAATATCTCTTCACGGTTCTTGTTTTCTAATGCTTGATGAGGCACCCTATTTTTAACATACACAACAGTAGATGTAGCTTTGGCACCTTTTGATCATGGAGCATAGCACAGGAAGCTTCTAATATAGACCCATTCTTCCTTTCACCTAGACCATAATGTTCAGGAGTATATAGCACAATTTTTTGTTTCTTGATCCCTTCCTTCTTGCAAAATGTTTTGAATTATTTTGACATTTATTCCCCTCCATTGTTGGATCTGAAGACTTTGATTTTATTTCCTAATTGATTTTCGATCAAGGCTTTAAATTCCTTGAATATTTCAAAGGCTTCATCATTTTGGTTAAGATAGTATATCCATGTATTTCTTAAGATGTCGTTAATAAAGGTGATATAGTAGAGATTAAATGACCACCAATAGTATATACATGCATCTAACCAGATATACCAGAATGAATGAGATGGAGGATGTCATTTGTCTTGTTCTTACTCAAGGGAAATTTCCCCCTTATTTTCATTCCACTCACACAGGCTAGAAAAGCTCATTCATGATGAGCTTGAATGACGGGGATACCTGAGACTAATTTATCAAATTTGGAAGTGCATCATAGTGTAGATGAGCCACTCTGCAGTGCCATATCTCGCTCAAGTGATTAGTATTATGACCAAATGGTAGAATAGGTCTTCCAATAACTTTATAGAGTCCTTCGAATCTCGATCCTAATGTAAATTCATATATCATAGGTTAATCAACAGGCCAAGTCAAAACTTTACCTTCGATGATGGAAACCCTCATCCCTTTATCTTCCAATGTGGATATAGATAACAAATTCTTTATTAATCTAGGTACATAGATAACAACATGCAGTAGAACTGATTCCCTAGAATTGAACTTAAATTTGATGGACCCAAAGCCTTTCAGGGGATGAGTGGAGTTGTCTTCAAGAGTGATCTTCAGCTTAGTCTCCCTCTCTACCAGATTAGAGAGGACTTCCTTGTACCCAGAGAAATTATGAGTGGCCCCACTATCAACCAACCAACTATCCCATAAATCCGATGGAGAAGAACTAGTAAAAGCATAAATAATGATGTATTTAGATTTATTTACAACATTAATTTCATACCTGGGAGCTCTTGACCTCTTTAGAGGAGGATGATTTTATTCATGGTCACTTGAGGAGTCCCTTCTTCTTCACTCATATCTTCTATCATAGTTCTTTCTTTAATAATATTTTCTTCTTTTCTTATTGTAGTTGCCTCTAGTGTTGTAATGTAGTATTTTTCTCCTCTGAGGACAGACACGAGCATAATGATCTTTCTTGTGGTAATTGAAGCATTCAATATGAGATAACGACTTTTCATTCCTTCCTTTTGTATTTTGAGAAGGAGGCTTCCTTGGTGGACCTCCTTTTGAGTCCTTCCTTTTCTCATGAGTGATGTATTTGACAATCTCTCCCTCTTCATGCTTTTGAATCCTTCCTGTTGCTATCTTCCTCGATTCTTCTTGAGTGAGCTTCCCAACAATTCCATGATATGTCAGAAGGACATTGTTGTTTCTAATTGTATTAATCAATGTTTCCCAAAAATGAGGGAGAACTCTAAGAGTCACAAATAATAGCTCCCTGTCAGGCACATTTTCTCCATCTCTCTGCAATTGGTCTCTAAGGCGAGAGATCCTCATAATGTAGGATTGTACCACTTCTACTTCATTCATCTTAGTTTCCTTGAGTCTATCTTTCAAGGTGATGATCTCATTCAAGTTTTTTATTTCAAACATGTCATCTATCTTTTCATACATATCTTTATACTTTCTTAAATTCCCAACATATGTAAGTAAATGATATTGTAAACCATCATCTATAATTTTCTTTGATTTGGACTCAAGTTTCTTATAGCCATTTTTTAGGGAAGCAGAGGCATTTTATGGAGCCTCAGGCATCCTTCCTTGGATGTATTCCAGCACATCATTGTTTTCAACTATGATCTCCAAACTAACTTTCCATGTAACAACTTTTGATACATCACCCAGCTTTTCATGCTCCTTAAAGGTAGAGGACGACAACTTGACCTTGACTAAGCAATCTACTTCTAAAGAGAGAGGGCTTTAATGCCTATATTATTTTTGGCTTGTCCTTCACCTCGACATTGATACCATGTTAAATTTTTTTATTGTTCTATATTGTATTGGCTACTTTATCCCAATTTACTTTTTGATTAACAATGCATCCAATTATTAGCAGCATAAATTCAATCATAAATGTAACTAAAGAAAGAACAATATATGCAGTGACAAGGAAGACAACAACAGAACCATAAGAGACACCATATTGGTCCAAGACCAAGGAAAAACCCCACAAGGGGGAAAACCTTTCAAATCTTCTTCTTTAATAGATTGTCATAAAATTATTTTAGCAGAGAGTACAGTGAGCTCAATAGATATGTTTGCAATGGATACCAATAAATCATATCTAAAGGTTTTTCTCTGCACCAGAGGCAAGCCTAGATCCACCAAATCATTAAAGTCAACTAAATCCAAGATGTCAAACCCTAGATCTAATCCTGGACGCTCTCATCAAAATTGTCTGTGTGCATCTAAAGCTCCTAAAACACTCTCTCAAACACTATGTGAGGGCGTTTGTGACTTCTAGGACGCTTTCAAGAAGAATTTATGCATAAGTCTAGAGTAAAATACACCAAAAACCCTTGGACACAGTTTTTGTGTGTGCGTCTGAGATGGCATGAACACTCTTTGGACCACTTTGTGCGACCGTTTGAGGACTAATGTAGCAAAATCTGACTTTGAACCCATGTACACTCCCATAAAATTGTGCTCCAGCATCTAGGGCTCTTTGGACATTGTCTTGTCCACTCTGTCCTAGCATCCAGGGACTAAAATTCCTTGTTTTGTGCAAGCGTCCAGAAGCCAAAAAACCCTAACTCTGAGCGAACCTCATTCCTGTGATTTCAGACGCTTGTGCGAACTCCTTCCATCAAACCTATATGAACCAAGAAAAAAGGGAAGAATAGAAAAATGGCTTAATCAATGTGATGAAATGAAATTGAGGTCACCTATGTTTATAGGCTTTCTAGAGGGTTCACTTGGGGTTAAGGTTGACCCAAGTAGTTACACATTTGGTTAGGGCCAACCCATTCCATAATGTATGTATGAATAATATAATCCAAAACTTAACTTCTTCCTAACCAAATTGGGTGACCTTTAGGTCAATTTTGGTCCTCTCAAAAAGAGGAATTTAATGCCAAAATCATCTGAGTCATATGAGTTGTCCAGTGTGGAATTTGACCTTAGTTGGAAAAATTAACAATCCTTCGGACTTACATCCATCTACCAAGACACTTAGGTATCTCACCATGATGCTCACCAATTCTCTAGGAAAACAATATTTTTATAATATAAGTAATTTGACATAGTTATTAATATATTATACTAAAATCAAATTTATTTCTACATTCTTTATTACCATTTTCTATTAAAATCATATTTAATCTTAAGTTTTCTCACTCATTTTATCTAACAATATCAACATCAAGCTATAAAGATATATATATATATATATATATATATATATATATATATATATATATATAATATAATATTATATATATATATCTTAGGCTAGTGCTCACTGTAGGTATATTACCAAGTTATACCACTTTAGCCATCAAAATTTATTCGAACACCACAAGAAACAAGATAATATTAGATCATTTTCATCATGTTGTGAAACCTCGTTATAGCCATGTAGCTAAATATTCTCCTTCCCATCATGATGGAAATATTAAATCATTCTCATGTAATTATGTCAGAAATGAAGGGAATGGGGTGCGAAAAAAAATCAAGGATGCGGAAAGGCTGCGCGCTCTGGATCCCGCGCCCTGCTGTGCCTCTGAGCTGACCCCTCTGCGCGCCTGCGCCTGGCAGTGCTGCTGCTAGGCTTCACCCCCCCCTCTGCTGATTCGCCTGGGGCCGCCTGCCCGCTCTTTCCTCTGGGCCTTCTGCCCTCCCCACCCTCTGGGCCTCCGCTGGAACTCCATCTGCGCTATTGTCCTAGCCCGCTATGGATCCTCCCTTTCAGGATCAGGAAGATCTGGAGAAGTCTTTTGCTTCGCTCATCCCAGAGAACGCCTGAGAGAAAATCCATCCTACAGCTTCAAGGTTTATCAAAAAACTTGATGAAATCCCAGAAGTCTCGCTCCCTCCAGCCCTCCCGAGGAGAGTTGTTGTTGCCTTGGCAGAACGTGGCTTGGTAGGCCAGTTCATGGGACTATGTCCTTCTCCCCGCACAGTCCAATGTTGGGTAGAAAGGAATTGGAACTCGATGGTCCAAGGAAAGATGGCAATAAGGTTCTGTGGGAGGGGGTTTTTCACCTTCCTCTTCGAATCAATGGAGGATCACAATCCTATCTTCAGAAATGGCCCTTACTTTATGGATACCAGAGGCCTTTACCTCAATAGATGGACCCACGACTTCGATACTGAGATGGATGTTCCCAACGCTATCCCTGTTTGGGTTCGCCTTCCCCATCTACCTCTCCACTACTGGGGAGATGAATCGGTGAAAGCCATCGGGAACGCTGTTGGGAAATATATTGACAGATCGGAACCAAAGGAGAACATGCACGCATGTGCACGGATATGTATAGAAGTTGATCTGGGAAAAGGGTTACCAGAAGCAATCAAAATCAAAGTCGACCAGTGGAAACACATACAGCAAGTGGAGTACGAGCAACTGCCTTTTAAGTGCAAGGTATGTCATGAATATGGGCATTTTTCTAATAGATGCAGTAAATCTAAAACAATAGAATATGTTAACAATGTTGAAGGTCCTGAAGAAGCATGGGAAATAGTCAAGAAGAAAAAATCAAACCCCCCTCCAGGAGCATCCTCAAAGCCCCCCTCTGAAACCCCCATTCCCCCCTCCCAACCCTCTGGATCTGGCCCTTCCTTCCCTTCTTCCTCCAATCCTTTCGAATCTCTGTCTGCAGAGGATCCCCCTTCCCCTCCCCCTTCCCCGAGAGCCCCCAAGGAAACTCCTGCCTCCCCACCCCAGAGCTCCCCTCCCCCAATAGTTGGAAGAATCCTGACTAGGAACAAGTCAAAAGAAAACATCACCTCCACTGATCCTCCCAGAAAAGCGGGAAGAAAATCAAACAAAGAGATAAGGGATGAGACTGCTGCAAAAGAAATGGCCACAGGGACCCAACAACCAATGGATACATATCTAGATAAGACCAAAGGAAGTGGAGAGAAGGTGAAAGAGAAAAGCGGGGCCTACAATAAACAAAGTAAATGATGATTTTGGTCTCTTGGAATTGTAGGGGGATGGGCTCCTCCCTAAAAGGTAATGCAGTCCAAGACCTTCTAAAATCAGAACATCCAGACTTCCTCCTACTCCAGGAGACCAAAATCACTGAACAGGAATTCCAAAACAGCATGAAAAGAAGCAGAAGTTATGAAGGAATAGCACTGAGCGCAGAGGGAGCCTCACGAAGAATAGGGACAATTTGGGACAAAAACAAATGGAAACTCAAAGAATGCAGGCAGAATAGATGGTGGATAAGACTAGATATGCAAAACATAACCATGACAGAAGAATACACAATATATAATGTCTACGCTCCCCCCCACTTCAGAGATAAAGCCTCTTGCTGGGAGTCAATCACCTCAGACCTAATAACTGCCCAGGGAAGAAACATCTTCCTGGGAGGAGATTTGAACTTAATAAGGAGTGCGGAAGAGAAGATGGGAGGGAATTTCTTTGCAGACCCCTCAAGAGAAGCATTAGAATAAATCATCCAAGCTCATAGTCTAGTTGACATCCCACCCCAAAATGGGCATTTCACATGGTCAAATAAGAGAACAGGCAAAAATAACATAAAAGAGAGGCTGGATTGTATCTTGGCACAAGAGAGAATCGTGGCTAACTTCTCAAGGATACAAAGCACAATTATCCAAGGCTATATATCAGACCACAAACTAGTGGCATTGCATCTGGACAAAGGGAAAAATATGGGACAGATGGTGGGGGTGGTGGCTTCCGAGCGAGTGGTGGCTTGCATTCTTAGAAAGTGGTGGATATCTCATTGGTGGTGGCACATGGATATGCAAAGAATGATATTTTGATGATAATAAAAATAGAAGATAAAGAACACAATAGTGGTGGTTTCTCCCAATTTGGTTTTCCACCTAATATCCAGTGTTCCCTTATGTTATGATTTTTTGATGATGTTTTCTTATTTACCTTCATTTTTTTTTATGTTTTTGATGGATTGCATGGTTATGCATGCATAATTAACTTGTATACTATGCATAGATCTGTTTATATATATATATATATATATAATGAATCACAGTCTGAAATAAAAGGAAAATATCGATATAAGGGCACAGTGTTGATTCAACCCCCTCACCAAGTATTGTTCATGCTTTATTTAATCTCATGAAAGTTATATAATTCCTTCTCAACTCTTCTAAAATAATTCTTCAATTTTTCAAGGCATGATAAAATGCACTATTTGGTCTATTGGTACCAATGGACGAATCACAACCCTTTTTCCAAACTCACATTCTAAGAGTATGCATGTATTCTAAAAACATGCACATTTTATGAAGAATGTGCAAGCATTCTTGAACAAATATGTGGCACTAAGTTGGTAGTCCATGTGGTGATTAAGGGAATGTTAAAGCTACAGGCTCTGGAGCACATGCACATTTCTAAGAAAATGAGCACATTTGTGTATGTGCTCATTCTCGAGAATATATATATATAATATATATATATATAATATATATATATATATATATATATATATATATATATATATATATATTTAGTGTTCATGGAAACAAATGTAAAATGAAACCTGTAACTATTTTGAAAAATTTGAAAAGACATTCACATTAGCCAAATTAGGGATTATAAAAAAATCTTCTCTATTATCCTTACTCTCTTAATGTACTAAGCAATGGGAATGGAATAATAATGTTCTTGTGTGGGATGAAAATAAGGCTTGGGGATAGGTTAGCATGTATTTATAGAGGCAAATGACAACAATTGTTCATCATAGTATTAATAGCATGAAAATGGTTAAGAGGGAAATGTGAGACAATAATGGTTTAGTTCCCCCGTCCTACTAGCAAATCATAGCATCATTTGAGAATTTACCCATTTTCATAATGATTTATGGATTTGGATGGGTTTTATATTGAAATGTTAGTGCCATATTGGGGCACTTTATTAATAGTCATGTCGAACTTGACAAGGAAATATCTATGCTAAATGAGACATTAATAATTTGTATAAATCATGGCTTTGTTTATTAGTATATGGAAAACATGTGATCCAATGTGTAAGTTGTTAGAGGCTAAGGGATGAGACAATAGAGATGGAATACAAGTAGAATGGAGGGATTGAAGAAGAAGAGGGAAATGTTAGACAAGGTTGGCTTCACTCTTGTAGGTGACAGCATGAAATGTGAAGGAGATGAATGCCACTAGAGTAAAAACAATAGAAATGGTAGTAGAAAAACATTATCACCAACATTTTTCAGTCCAAGTCAAGGAGTTGAGAAAATAAAAAAAAGTGTTAAAGAGAAAAGGAATGACACTTGATTTCAGTAGCTAGATACTAGACACAAGGATATCAAGAAGATAGAAGAACAAATATGTGAAAATGATAAAATTAAATTGGGTAAATGAAGTTGGCTTTTATTCCCACAATTGCAGGAAAAGGGAATGTAACAATAGTGTATTATACATAAAATAAACAAGATGGAAAAATTATGGGGCATTGGTCAAAACAATATGGGGTTTGGATACTACCATTGAAGAAAATGAGAATTAAAAACAAGAACTGGAAATCTTACTACTAGGTAAAAGGACAGACAAGGGTATGATTAGCGTGAATACCAATGGAAAGGAGGAAGTTAATATTGTCGACCACGAAGATAATGTCCCTCCCACATACATCATCATTGCTTCAAGCTCAAAATATTATGATGAATCTAGATTAATTTAGATTACATTGTTGGATGGTGTTACCTCTTTTTGTTGTGTTAGTTTTGTTGACAAAGTGTGTGTGTATATATATATATATATATATATATATATATACGCACACACAACACACACATATACATATACATATACATATGCTTTTGAGATTTCTAAATATAGTGTTTAATGTCCACATTGATATCAACAAACTTGAAATAAACTCTAACATATTTTTGGAATCATTATGAACTTATTCCTCAAAAATATATTACAAAATGTATCATTTCTAACACAATGGGAAAACCTATCATAACTTAGGGGTCAAGCCAATAGTGGGGATAACCATCACGGGTTATTATCTACAAATGTAGGTCCACTCATCACTATTATTCAAAGAAAAACCCATCATTATTATTCAAAGAAAACCACGCCAACCTAGACTTACCCACTGGTGGTAGATAAGGGGGTATCCTTTCACTCCTACTAGTCTCTAAGTCTTGGGCTATTAACCTATTTGCTTAAGTCCGAGAAAAACAAGTCTTTAACAAGTAAAAGTAGTTTTAAGACATACTCCAAGCCCAAAAACTAAAATAATAATAATAATAATAAAGAATTCTAAATTTATCTAAAAACTTTAAAACATAAAAATAAAAATAAAAATATCTAATAATAAAAAAATTTGCAAAGTTATTAAAAATAGAAAAATTAAGAGTGTTTAAAAACAGCCAAAATAATTTAAAAAAATAATAAATAAAATATCTAAAATTAAATATATATGTAGAAAATTTAAGAGTAATTA
This sequence comes from Pinus taeda, assembly GCA_000404065.3. Lineage (NCBI taxonomy): Eukaryota > Viridiplantae > Streptophyta > Pinopsida > Pinales > Pinaceae > Pinus > Pinus taeda. Next base: position 62,369 of record APFE031334536.1, on the reverse strand, counting down.
AAAGAAAAAAAAATATTAACATTATATAAGAATATAGATCCAATTCCAAAAACTAAAAATAATAATAATAATAATTTCTTTAAAATTTCAAATATAAAATGTAATCAAATGATATAAAAATTTAAAGATATATATAAATATAAATAAACGATATAAAATTTAATATCTATCTATCTATCTATCTATATATATAATATAGTATATATATATATATATATATATATATATATATATATATATAATTAATTTAAGAGTATTAAATATAATAATTATAAATAAATAAAGTTGACCTTACATAGGAATTCAATTTTTTTTTTCTAAAGAAAGTGTCGTACCTTCTATTTCATTAAATCAAAAAACAAATTACATAAAATACAATAGTTCCAAAGGAACTATGGGCCAAAGAAATATCAAACCACTTAAAGCCTAGGTCACCGAGCTAAAGGCTTAAAAGCCGAGCCAAGGTCCCACAAACAAAACTACAAAACCCACAAAATACAAACAAAATTCGAGACTGTACGATCCCCCCTTAGAGATCTGACAGCTAAGGCTCAAGACGGTGCGGGAACATGCATCCACTTTAAAATTAGAATCAGACCCGATGAGGAAATACTTCTAAAATGAATTCGCATCCAAGTGGGGGGATAACCCTCAAGCATGTAGTCTACCTGAAATCCACCGATTCCCATCATGCAGCGCAACAAGCACAAAAGATAACGCACACCCGAACCTACATAATTTTCCTCGATCGTCGAATCTCCTCGCCAGATCCAACGATCGAGGATAATATCACAAGACCTAAAAGCACGGAGAATGACCACACAAAAAACACCCTGGACCCACTAACATGCTCGCTTAATATTGACCGTGGATTTGATGTGCTTGATCCAACAGCTGTGGAACATATCGCATGCGCCAAAATCCGTGAGAATTACCATGCAATGAGGGCGGTATTCCTTCTCGTCTCTTGGCCACGTGTTGCTTTCTGAGTGGGATCGCTCCCAACTTCGAAAAACCACTTTGAGCTTGAAGGCCCTGCGATAAATCTAAAACCACCTTATGAGTGGTAATGCCACCACAGAAATAGATACGAGGTATTTGAGTCTGCGGGGAAAACACCCTAGACCCACCAACATGCTCGCTTAATCTTGATCATAGAATCGTCGTGCTTGATCCAACGATTGTGGAACATATCACACGTGCCAAAAGCACCGAGAATTGCCACGCAATGAGGGCAGTATTCCTTCCCGTCCCTTGGCCACGTGTTGCTATGTGAGTGGAATCTCTCCCAACTCTGAAAAACCACTTTTAGCTTTAAGGTCCTACAATAATTCAGAAACCACCCTGCAAGCGGTATTGCCACCATAGAAAGAAAAAATGGGATCTTGAGTCTGTCAAGAAAGCCAAGAATCCGGCACCTCACACCTACCCATCTCCTCAGGCGACTGAACCAAAGGAAACTTGAAATTCCTTCATCCAGTTGTCTATCCAAGAAACAACGTGTGCCAAGAAACCTCCCCCAGAGACTTCTATGTTTGTTCTACTAGGGTTGAGGAGGCCAACAATGACTTGCATCCCAAAAATTACCTCACTTCAAAAATAACACTTCATGAATAAACCAAAACACTTCATCAATAGACCAAATCAAGTAGACCCCACCTCTATGGCTCTTTTGTGAAACACCATTCTATCCTCATCCGCATGATCTTGACATAGCGCCTTTAATCTATTTTGAGGCATCTCTTGCCAACTCAACTCGACCCTACTTTTGGTGCAGAGCACCCCTTGATTGGCCAAGATTTTCACAAATTTATTTGTCGTCCTTAGCACATGGGTAAAACTCACGGTACGTAATCCTAGGAGGTGAAGCTGAATCCATTGAAAGACCTAAAACCACCTCTAGTGTTTTGAGACTTTTTCTGTCTTCGTGCCATAGCTGATTCCCTTAGCCGAGTTAATGATTAACTCAGAATCAGCTTCAACTATTATATTCTGGAGATTATTCTGCTTTAGGAATTCTAAACAATGCTCAAGAGCCATTAATTCCACCATATTATTCGTGGCTTTTCCCAAATTGCAATGAAAAATAAAAAGGATGCAGCCATTTTCATCACTTAACACCCCTCCAAAGCCAACAATACCTGGGTTGCCTTTTGAGGCCCCATCAATGTTGTATTTCAGAAAACCCTGGGGGTGGGATGCCCGTAATCCTGCTTAGTGTCTTGTTTCATTACCTTCTTATCCAAGCCCTGTGGTATAAGCCCCTGCATACCCAACTAAAGAAGTATCTGCATTTTAGCTTCTGAAGGTGCATTCTTTGGGGAAGTTCTAACAATAGTTCCTACCGTCTCCTTAAGCTTTCTTAAGATTTGCTCAAAAATGGGTTGGGAGGAACGTTTTTCATTTTTGAAGATTTTGTTTTTCCTTTCTTTCCAGACATTCCATATTATGATGCTTGGCATTAAAGCCCAAGCTGAGAAAAGAAATTCATAACCAGAGAAGTTTCGTCTCCAATTATTTAGGGTGTTGATAATGCTTCCTTTGTCCTTGTCTGTCTGTCAGAAAATAGTGGCAAAAGTATCCCACAAACTGGAGGTAAAAATACAATTATTGAGAAAGTGCTCCACAGTTTCCTCCTAGGCCTCATAGATCTAGCATCTGGAAGGACCCATAACACCCCTCTTCGGAATGCTTTCCCAAGTCAGAATTTTATTATGGTGAACCAACCACATGAAGAGTTTGATCTTCATCCATCCTTGATGCCTCCATAGGTTCTGCCAAACCCTGTTCGGTACAATGGAGTCCAGCTCAAGGAGTTTGAATTTTTCCTCCTTAATATTGAAGGTACCTGCATTATTGTTACCCCATCTAAGTTGGTGATGCCCCCCTGTCACTAAAATTTTCTTTTGGCCCAACATTTTCATAAGTGCCTCAGCTTTTGCTTTCAAGGGGTTATCATCCCTGTAATCTATATTCTTCCAGGTTCTCCATTTTCCTTCACTATTGGTTTGATCCCAAAAATATTTTACCCTAAGAAACCCTTTGGTATCAATTTCTTTCTTGAGCCCCAGAAAGTCCTCTCTTAACAGTGTCGGTTCTTGTTGCCATTTATCCTCCCAAAACAAAGCAAGATCTCCCTCTCTAATTTCCCATAAGCTATTTTTTTGTACTAGGCCTCTATTCTCCCAGGCCTTATTCCAGATGCGTGAGCCTTTTATGATGCCATTCATCCTTATGTGATCATTATCTTGCCAAGTGCTGGCATATTTTTCTTTCAAAATACTAGCCCACTGATCCTTTGGATCTTTTACCCAACGCCACCATAATTTGGCCCCTAAAACGTTTCTTAGTACTTCTGGATCATCCATACCAAGACCCCCATGGTTTTTAGCTTTGCAAATCTTATCCCAGGCTACCAAGGCCCATTTCTTTCTCTGCTCCAGCTTACCCCAAAGAAAGCCTCTTTGAATGGTTCTAAATTGTTGCAAAACTCCTTTTGGAGCTAGAAGGGCTGATAGCATGAAGACGGGGATAGATTGAAGAACAAATTTTGTAAGCACTAACTGACCAACCAAGTTTAAAGATCTAATAGTCCACTTTCTGATTTTATCCTACATCTTATTAATCACTGGCTCCCAAATGTTCTTGTGCAAAGTTTTATCAGTTAGAGGAAATCCCAAGTATTTGGAGGGAAGGACATCCCTTTGAAAGCCCGAAATTCTAGAGAATAGCAATATTGGTATTAAAGAAAAAAATCTTAGATTTGGAGAGATTAACTTCCATACTGTAGCCTTGGCAAAGTCACACAGGATTTGTTTATAAGCTAGAGCTTCTTTGACTGTGGGGACTCCCTGCAACATGGTATCATCAACAAATTGTTGATGGGTCAAAGCCTGTCCAGTCTTAGAAAGTTGGAGCCCCTTGATGATTCCAACTTCTTTCACATGCTTTATTGACTGGCCAAGTCCTTCCATCATGAGGATAAAGAGAAAGGGAGAGAGTGGATCTCCCTACCAGAGGCCTCTTGAAGGAGTAAAAGTCTTGGAAGGAGAACCATTAACTAGAATTGAAAACCTAGAAGAAGTCACTAAGGCAATGACCCATCTTACCCAATTATGATCCAACCCAAAAGCTATAAGGACTTTCTTGATATAGGTCCAATTCAACTTATCATAAGCTTTGGCTAGGTCCAATTGCATGATCATTCTAGCCTTCTTGTTGCTTAACAATGACTGCACCACCTCATGTGCTTGAATGATGTTATTGAGAATCTGTCTGCCCTCCACATAACTAGATTGCTGCAACAAAACTAGAGTAGGAAGAAGTGGTTTGAGTCTATTAGCAACAACCTTGGAAATTATCTTGTACACCACATTGCACAAAGCTATGGGTCTAAACCTGTCTGGAGTCTGAGCATTGTCCTTTTTGGGAATCAAGGAGATGAAGGAAGTATTGAGCACCTTCAAAATGGTTCTATTCATTATGGAATCCTCCACCACATTCAGAATGTCTTGTTTAACAATGTTCCAACAAGCTTTAAAGAAATCCACATTGAAACCGTCAGGGCCTGAAATTTTACCATTCTGCATTTCTTTGATGACCTCACTAACCTCTTCTTCAGTCACTGGCCTATTAAAATTGAAGTTGTCCTCTCTTATTACAAGCCTAGGTATATGCCTTGTTAAGTCCCTGATAGAATGATCTCTGTTTGAAATGGTTTCCTTTGCTATACCTCGAAAGTGCTGGACTAACACAGTTTCTATATCTTCGTGGGAATTAAGAACATGACCTCCCTCATCCTTGATCGAAGAAATCCTATTATGAAATCTGTTCACCATGGTGGATTTGTGGAAAAATCTAGTGCTCCCCTTCTTTTGGCCATTGAACTCTAAATTTTTGTCTCCAAAAGATTTCCTCTTGTTTACATAAATTCTCCCAGCCTTGATGATGTTTGGTACCTTGATCATTTCTGACTTTTTCAAAGCCATCTATGATAAGGGCTTGATTGAGTTCTTGCATTTTGTCTTCAACAACTTTTTTTCACTTCAAAAATATTACCAAATTCATTCTTGTTCTAGTCCTTGAGTCTGAGCTTGATGTGCTTTAGTTTTTTGTGTAGTAGAAATATTCTTATACCCTGAATATGTAGATCTTCTGTCCACTATTTTTCAATGTTGCTGATGAAATCCAGGTGTGTGAGCCAGATGTTCTCAAATCTAAAAGGTGCATTCTTGGGAGTACAAATTCCCTGAACCTCAAGTTTTACAGGCCAATCGTCCGAGCCTCCAAAGGGGAGAATGCTCACTATCATTTCCTTATCGATGAGCATAAGGTCCTCTGAGATTATGAATCTATGTAACTTTGACGCTACCTGAGACTCTCCTCCTCTTTTATTTTTCCAAGTAAAGAGGCCATTGCTCATATCAATGTCAACTAGCTTCATATTACCTATAAAAGTTTGAAATGCCATGGAGTCTTTGCTTAAAGTTCTGGTTCCTCCTTGTTTTTCCGAAAGTGATTTGATCACATTGAAGTCCCCACCCATGATCCATGGTACTCCTACATGTCTATCTCTTAGATCCACAAGAGAATAGAGACACCTGAGTTTATCATCCATCCTTTGAGGGTCATAAACATTTGTGACTAGATAAGTCTCTCTATCTCCCATCGGTTGAATAACCACTGATAAATAATTCCTATATGCCTCAGCATCTATTATGCCAAGCTTTTCGGGGTTCCAAAGAGTGAGTATGCCTCCTGCTGTATTATCTGCTTTAACCTCTAGAAACTCAAATGTATTGAGCCATTTACTGTGAATTTCTTTTATTTTTTGAATGGAACATTTACTTTCCTAGATAAATATTATATCCGGAGCTTCTTGTTTTATTTTATTGCTAAGTATTCTTTGTTTTCTTTTACTACCTAGAACTATGATATTCCAAGGTGTGAACTTCATTATTAAAGATTTGTAAAGGAGTAACTGGTTAGGTCTTTCATCTTACCTAAATCCATCATTATCTTTCCACATTCCATCAATAACTCGTTCTGCTTTTTTCTGCCTCTTTTCTTTCCTAGGTTTCTAGGAGCTAATCCTAGTGTGGTTTTCATAGTTTTCACACCTTCGTTGCCCTGCCTTTCATTGTTTCTTTGCCTTTCCAACCCTTTAGCCTAGGTTTTCCATATGAACAACTACTGTACTTTGTTGAACTCTTCTTGAGGTAATGAGTCTACCCCTCCCATGGTTCCCTGTTTCAAGAACCCTTCCAAATCTAGGTGTTCTCTATCAAGAATCTCCTGCAATTCATGATCCTCCATTTCTATCTCACTCTGGGCCATTTCTTGGTCCATCTCAAGTTCTCCATCACTCAGCACAGTCTCTTTCTATTTATTACTATCCTATGTTTGTTCCCTATCTTCTTCTTTCTCCTTCTCCTCTGGGCTTCCCTCCATTACCTGACCTACTTTTGTTATCTCTTCCTCTTCTTTGAGAACTTGGAACCTCTTCAGACTGGCCTGTTGCTCTCCTATTTGTTGTTTCTTCTAGCCCGTTTTGCCCCCTTTTCCTCTATATCCCACTTTATGAAAGTATTCAGTATCTTTCATAGTGGTTTCTTTACTTTTTTTCTTTATTTTACTGAGAGGGCAGTCTCTGAATAGGTGCCCATGCTCATGGCACCTGCGACATCTAAAGGGAATATGTTCATAATCTACTATTTGCACCCATTCTTCATCAAAAACTTCCAAGATGACCTTGTTAGTGTTAGTCTTTGCAGCCTTCCTCCAGTGATCAAGCATGCTCTTACAAAATGATTTTAAGGTGTCAAGGTCAAATTTTGTCATTTCAGTGAGCCTTCAAGCAAAATTTGGTCACTAGGTATTAGGTCTAGGGTTTGTTTTCACCCTTGTCAAAGTTGTCCAAATGACGTTCCATGTCACCATTCAACTGAGTGTAGCATCATTCAAAGGGTTTTCATCATCATGTCAAGTTCCACTGGGCCATTTTACACCTTGTTCATGCTTTAGTTGCACCTAGGTAAGGTTCATTTCCCTCTCCTAGGGTTTTGAAGCTAATTTCTCTTGGATGGTCAGATCATCAGAAAAATTTGTATCCTGATGTTCATACACCTCCCCCTATCCATAATGTACCTTATTTAACATTTCCTATCACTAAAAGCACTTAAATTCCTCATTTTCGCACAAACCCTAGTTTCTTGCTACAACTTGGCAATTTTCTAGGTTGGGCCTGTGTTTAGCCCTTTTTGACCGCTTCCCCTCACTCAATTTCTAAGATTCCACTTTCCCCTATTTCCTAACATCCCTCCCTACTTCCAAAAAATTTTTCAAGAATTCAGAAGCCCCTTATCCCCTTCATTTCGCTTCATTTCGACAAATCCCTTGTTCCACACATTGGGGTAGGTTTTACTCAAATGATGTTTCTGAGCAATAAAAGATGAATTTTGGAAACTGGAGAGGTTTTTTTGTCCCCAACAGGCCAAGGAAGAAAAACCTCCTTCATTTTTTACACAGGTGTCATGGTTTTAGAGAAATGTCAAAAATACAATTGCCTCGGGAGAATTGATGCACCTCTAAAGTGACCTTGGGAAAATAAAGTTTTCTCCTACATTTGTTGGCCAAATGACTTTCTTGATGAGTCAAAATGATAACTACACACAACTCTCTTTCCAATGAGCTATCATGAGCTCAATTCGGAGTTGAGTAACACCTTCAAAAGTGGACTGCAAAAGCACTCTTCCTTGAGGCAGCCTCATTTGGCACATTGTGACCAGTCTTGGGCGATTTGATATTTGACAGGGCAAATTAACTCCAAATTGAAATATTCTAGTTGGGCTGGAATTTAGACTCAAGGACCTTTCCAACGAGCTATCCTGCACCCAATTTGGACAACGGCAAGGCCTCCAAAATGCTCCTGCCAAAGGACACGGTGCACTGGGAAGGCGCGGCGCATTGGGTTGCCCTCCATAGTGCAAAACATATGCTAGTGCGGTGCACTGGGAAGGCGCGGCACACTGGGAAGGCACGGTGTACTGGGCTAAAAAGCCTAAAATTCATTAAAATCTTCCTCCAAATTGCAAATTCTTCATTCCACAAGTAGGTAGAGCCTCCATTTGTGTGTTTCATCCAAGTTTGTGCTAGGGTATGGTGGTTGATGGATGGTAATGGTTAAAACAAAAACATCAAACCCTACCTTTTAAAATACCTCAAATAAACTTGTTGCTAGGGTTTCATATCACTGTTTTGTCACCAGGTTCATTCCCTCATCTAATTTTTCCTTTGATTTCATCATTCCCTAAGTTCCCCTATCTCCCTAAGTTCATCAATTCCTTCTCCTATATTCCCTTTCCCAAATTCTCAAACCCCACACCTCATACACTACACAACAATTCCTAACCCTATTCATCAAATCCCTCAAAACCTTCCTAAATTTCCCAAATCCATATAGTCCCAATAGCTCCTAATACCTTACTACTTCCCTCTTCCTAACAATCCCTTGTTGCATTTTTCTCTTTGGTGGCAGAATTCAATCACATCACAAAGAGCAGTCCACTCCAGTTTGACACATCAGCACCTATTTCTTCAGGGAAATTTGTCTACTAGTAGCTACGACATCTGATCCTTCATATGAATATGAAGAGGAGACCCAAAGTGACTCACCCACAGAGGAACATGCACCCAGGAGGTTTCATAGAGGTGGCATACATATCATTACTTGTCCCGGAACTTGGTGTGCAAAATGAGAATCAAGGTGAAGAGAGCATTAAGGAGGGAAAAAGTTGATGAAGGACTTCAAATATTGGCCGAATCCTCTTTAGCCTAGCATGACACTTGATCGAGAAGCTCCAGGCCAAATTTCAAGAAATTTGGGGCATTTTTGGTATTTTGACAAATTTTGGCACTAAAAAACAGAGTTTTTCTCCGTGTGCATCGCGCCACATGGCGCACACTTTTTCTAGGAGGCTCTAAATTGCAAAAAGTTTACATCATTGGATTTGGCATGAAAAATCATGACTGCTGGTGCATGGCCAAGAAGTTTGGGCAAGTTTTGAGTCCTCAAGAGGTCAAAAACACTCAAAAAAATGACCTCACTACCCCTATTTTGACACACAGGAAGCAGTCTTGGGCGAATGGACTTTTGGAGGTGCCAATGGACACCAAATTGACAAATTTCAATTGGGTTGGAAAGTAGACAGGTAGAGCTTTCCAACAAGCTATCTTGGGATCAATTGGCACTTCGGGAAGTACCTCAAACTCAGCTCCAAAGTTGCGAGATGCATAGAGGATTTGGTACGACGCACAGAGGAGTTTTGCGCAATTTTTCACCTTCCAGCTCAGAAATTGGGCCAGTTTGACTAGTTTTACTTCTTGATGTAATTTTTTATCTATCTTGATGTAATTGGATAAACATGATGTAATTTTGGCACTTATTTACTTGTTCTAGATGATTCATTCACTAAAAAGTGAAAATTTAATGAATGAATTAGTTTCCTAACATATAGAGGCAAGTTGTTTTGATTGCCTAGATTTCAGTGCTTGGTTTAGAATTTGTTGAAACAACTCCTACAACGATGAGCTCGACCTTTAGAGGCATGGGAATGGGTTGGGCTAGTCTATATCATGTAGTTTATAAGTCATTTTCAGGGTTGGACTCTTGAGAAAGCCTTGAGCTTCATTGTACATTGATATTTTCAGTTTGGCTAAGGAAAGACCGGGGTCTTGCAGCACTGTTTGGGATCCATGTGGCTTTATGTTTTGATGGTGTTCTTCTCTAAGTAATTATAATTTCTTTAGTGTTATTTGTATTATTTTCCTTTCTCTTCTTCTAAATTTAAACAAATGATTGATTAAGGTAGAATCCATTAACTGCTATGCTCTGCCTTTGAATTTGTTTAAATTTCCATGTTTTTGTCTGTTTAAGGAGAATTCTTGAGACTCTCTTGCTCTCCTTAGCTCCTCACCAGTCTGATCCATCCATTCGCTCACTTTAAAGCATTAAAAAGATTGCCTTCCTTGCCCCAATTAGAACTCTGCAAAAACTGTGCCTCATCCCCGAGCCCAATTTGCCTTTCCCTGTTTCCAACACAAAACCCCCAAAAACTTAAATCAAACCTTTGTACTTCATACCTAGCCTAAAAGTAGCTTCTATTTCAGTCATATTAAGCCTCATCGATCATCTTTTGCCGAGATTGACTTGGAGAGAGCCCTCTCCTGTACTCATAGGGCTAGCTATGAGGCTGAGCGTGGTTTGATGTGGAACTAGAACCTTGCCTTTCCAGCCTGAGGAAAATCTAGGCTCTAATAGAACTCATCTGGTAGAGCTCCAGAGAGATCTATCTCCACACATATTTGTGTGAAGGAAGTGTATTTCCCCTTCTAGTGGCCTCAGAGGCTTTGAAAAAATGCCCTAGTTTATTTCCTATGGAAGATAACGATTCTGTTTGCCAATAATCAAGAGGTAGGGAGTAGAGTCTTACCCAGACCGGGACCGAAGTGAAAGTCTCTTACTCCGGGACAAAATTCATCATCCACGGTGGCATGTAGAGGCCTGCTGCAGCGTAGAAGTAGGGTCCTCCTTCAAACACCATGTCTTTGTCCTCAATACTTGTAAAAACCACAGTGAAGAAACCCTTTGACCCAAGATGCATGTCTATGCTTCCTTTTAGGTTCTAGTGGTATTTAATCCATGCTTGTAATGTCTTTTCAGTGGGCAATAATCCCATGAATTTACAAATGATAGCATAGGTCCGCATGTGGTCCTTGTACGCATGCAGAGAAGGATCACTTAAAATTACTTTGGGAGTGACCTCACCCTTGGGTTTACATGACCCCTTTTGCGTCTTGTTCTCTGCTCCATGTTTCTTGTCTTCTTCCTCATTATCTTTTGTGTTGTTTTCCCCTCTTGGTTTGGTTAAATCTTGGTCCTCTTCCATGTTTCGTTTCCCTTCTCCTGGAGGACCTCTAACAGATTCTATTGGTTTCTTACCTCAGTTGGCCACTGTCTGCCTGTAGGAGGGAGTGGAGCTCCCCCCTTTTCACGCCTCCATGGAGCTCAAAAACATGAAACCCTAGCTCTTCGTCCACATCCTCTGTCTGTGTCCTATGTTCTTTCCTCCCTTCATATAGGAATTCAAATTTAAATTTAGTAATTATGATTCAAATTCAAAAGATAAATTGTTGTACAAAACTTTTTCAATATTAAGAGCACTATTGATCCATCTTACCAAGTCCTAACCTTAGGGTGTCTAAAAAAATTGAACCCGTGACCTCTCAATGACAAGGTGCTTTAGCAATGAGACCTAAACCTCAAAAATATACATTTTCCTTTTATTAGAAAATGACTAAATTATTTTACTTATTTTACTTTCAAGTACTTAATTATTTTCAACATTGAAATATTTATTAGGTTCTACATTAACAAACTTACCTTTTTCTTTATATATATATATATATATATATATATAAACAGTTTATTATATTTAAACATTTTATTTAAATTCTATATTAAAAGAGAAGAGGAGATTTTTTTAATTAATATTTTATAATGTTTTCTATTAAAATTAACCAAAAAAAATATTAAATTTTGGATTTAAAGGGAACACCTTTCAACCCAACTCTATGTTAAAATAAACAGAATCACACATAACACTCATACTGTAAATTGTAAAATAAGTCTCTCCAAACTATACATATAGATAAACATTTTAACCTATGACTACTTGGATAAAATTATTTATATTATAAAAAGGTAAAGACTACATACTCAGTGACTACAACTTAAATAATACATGGTCAACCATGGATCAATGTCATATTGTGATAAGGATTGTCTCAATATGAAAATCAACTATGTTCAAGCATGTTTATTTTAGTGCTTATAATACTTATCTTAGGGTCTATATACCTTGGGTTTATAATATCAATCTATTGGATTTATTATTCCTTTTAGTTTGTAATATTAATCAAGGCCAACCATAGTCAATGATGAATCATGGTCGAATGTCATATTGTGACAAAGATTGTCTTAATATGGAAATAAACCATGGTCAAGTGTGGTCCAACGTCGCGTTGTAACAAACATTGTCTCGATATGAAAATCAATCATGGTCAATATGGAAATTAGCCATGCTCAACCATGTTTATTTTAGTGTTTATAAGATTTATATTAGGGTTTATATGCCTTGGATTTATAATATTTGAACTATAAAACCAAAAGATTGATATTATAAACCCAAGGGGTTAATAAGAAGGCCCCAAGGGAATAATAATAATTCAAGGGATAATAAGCCCAAGGGATTATTACTAAAAACCTTAGGGTTTATATTACCTTGGGTTTATAATATTAATCCATTGGGCTTATAATATCAATCACTTCGGTATATTAATCGAAGGGTTCAGATTCCCAGGGTATAATATTATTCATAGGTTTATAATATTAATCCCTTAGTTTCCATATAAATCATGTTCAACCAAGGATTTATATACATTGGATTTATAAACATGGTTGACCATGGTTGAAAATGGTTAATTTTCATTTTGATACAATTGTTGTCATAATGTGTCGTTCGATGATGGTTGACCATGACCAACCATGTTTATTCGAGGGTATTTAATATCTTAGGGATTATATACTTTGGGTTTATAATATTAATTCTGTGGGTTTAATTTTATTTCGTTGGGTTTATAATACCTTGGGTTTTATATTAAAAATTCAATGGTATAATATTCCCACGGTATAATAGTATTTATAGTGTTTTTAATTAATATTAATCCCTAGGATTTAATATTATTCCCTAGGTTTTATAATTCCTTGGATTTCTAATGTTAAAGCTAAGGGATTATAAACCCAAAGGAATTAATATTATAAACCCAAGGTATATAAACCATAAGATAAATATTATAAACCCATGAATAAAAATGGTTGATCATGGTCAACCATGGTCCAACATTGCATTGTGACAAGGATTGTCTCAAAATAAAATCAACCGTTGTTAACCATGGTCAACCATATTTATTTTAGAGTTTATAATACATTTTCTTAGGGTTTATATACTCTCGGTTTATAATATTAATCCCTTGGGTTTAATATTTTTCCTTTGGGTTAATAACTCCTTAGCCTTTTGGTATTAATCCCTTGGGTTAATATTATTGTCTTTGGTTCATAATCTCTTGGGTTTTAGTATTGCACCGTATGAATATGAACCCTTACATTAGTAAACCGAAATATATCAAGTTCAAAAGATAATAGAGTGTATTAGTTTAGGTTTTAATTAAATAATTCTAAATTTCTGAAATTTAGAAATTTTTGTATTTATAAATTATTTTTTTTTAATTCTATTTTAATTTTTTTTATTCATATTTAAAATTTATGTATTTTTTCAGTAATTAATATACTAATACAACCACATTAATAATTAATATAATTAGTAATAAAAATTTATGTGAATTACATTAATCTCATATAAAATTTTTAAAATTAATACAAAAACTACCTGTTAAAAAGTAATTATAATTATTCTATTAAATATTTCATCTGACTTTATACCATAAAACAATCAACTACATACACATAAATTTGAGATATCATTACAAATAAAAAACTAAACAATCATACACATAATAACTGGTAAGGCATTTATTATATTGGTTTGAAACTTAAATTAATCTTGCAATAACTAAAAGCCTACGGCCCAGATCTGGTTTATCTCGGTTTGCTTCAAGACCATAAAACTAGCTCACAATGTCAAAACCATAACAGCTTGCTTCAATGAAAATGAAAATAGTAAAATACGCGGATGCCACTTGTCTTAAATAATTTTTTAATAAATTATAAAGCTAACCACTTTTTCATAATCACAGGAGGAAACCTAAAAATTAAAAATAATCAAGAACCTAAAAATTGGAAAAAAAATTAGGAAATTGAAAAACAATTAGGAAACCTAAAAATTGGAAAAAAAAAGAAACTTTTTATATCTTCTATTAGACTAAAAATATTCCAAATGGTTAAATTTAGATTATTCATTATTTACTTTATTTTAAAATAAAAAATTCATAAAAAGACCTTCCCAATATAAACTACAACCATTTAATTTTTTTTAATAACAAAACAATATAAAAATCAATTTATTTAATATTTTACCTCAATAAATAAATATCATTTTGATATATTATATTAATTTTTATTAATTAAAAATATATTTCACTTATTATTTTGTACACATGTTACTTCCTTATTTTCAGTTAATGTCCATAGTCACTCATGTGTCACACTGTTTATATCTCTTTTTCTATTTCTAGCTAAAGTCTACCGGTAAGATGCAATATAATTGTCATACAACACTTATAAAATTATATAATAAATATAATTTTTATTTTTAATAATAAAAATTATATTTTTATTGTAATAATAATAATGATGATTAATGTCTATGAAGATTAATGTGGTTTATTGAACCTCAAGCGAAGAGAGTCTAATTGTCATTCTTAAAAATCTTGTTTCTGTGATCAAAGAGTAGGGAAAGAAGCATTCCAAGATCACTATAGTTGGGTTGGCTTGATAAGTCAAGAAGATTGGAGGTGTAGATGATGATAGGGAGTTGAGAGCGGATGTGGGCAAGAGTCGGGTAGTCTAAAAGGAAGTGTTTTTCATCTTCCACCTTCTTAGTATCACAGATCTGACAATTGTATCATCCTAGGGAGTCTTGGCAGTAAACCATTGCCGAGTCTCAATCCGAAGCTCATAAGATTTAGTTCTAATCCTAGCGATGCTCATTTTCTTTTGGTGCTAGTCAACATAGAGAGATAATTTTGGTTATCGAGGGTGGGGTTGACCACTTCCTTATAGTACCTAAGCTTCCTTTTACCCTCCAACTCCTTAGCGTCCCACATCTTTTCCTTAAAACTGGAGCTAATAGTATCTTTGATATTGTCCTTGCTTCCCATTATGATCTCCTCCTTTATATCCCAAAGGTTGAGCCAAGACTGAGTATCGTGATGCCACCCGTACTTGAGAAGCAGGTGGGGATTTTGTCTAAAGTTAGAAGAAATTTTTGGGAACCTATTGGATTCCATATTGTGGAGCTTCTTCTTATACATAATATATCTAAACATAGCCGCACTTTCAATGGGTGACAGACCAACTTCGATCAAGAGGATAGGATAGGGAGTATTTTCCTTGATCTTGAGGTTATAGGTTATGAATTGATTTTGAATCATATCAATCTTTCTTCATGACTCCCTAGATATACTGCCCCCTCAAACTTCGCATATGTATAAGATAACAAGGGTCACGAGAGTCTCAAAGAGGAACCTTTTCTTACTCCAAATGTAAAGATCGGTTGACTAACAATTGTTTTCAAGCTCATAATAAGCTTTCCATCCTCCAATAATTCTTTTCTCGTTGCTATAATTCCAATTGAGCTGATGAGGAAAGTCAATACCCAAATATTTATAAGAAGAAAACTGCTCAGGACAATGATTATCATAAATGAAAGTACCATGGGTGATCATTTTGGATTTAATGATCATGACTAGTCTTTTTGGTATTAACTGTCATACCCATCTTGGAGCAGTAGACATAAAGAGTCTTAAGTTGCTTACCTAGGTCATCATGGCTCCATGCAAGAAGGACGATATCATCAACATAAAGGAGAAGAGCAATGGTAATACCAGCGAGCTCGGTGCCATTGCAGCCCGCAGTTTCTAGACACTCCTCTAGTTTATCGATGTAAATACCAAAAAGGGTAGGAAAAAGGGGACAACCTTGTTTAACCCCGATATTACATTTAATATCATTAGACCACCCTTCGTTGGTCTTAATATTGGCAATGACAGTCTCGTAGAGGTGGATCAGAACAATTATCAATTCAGAAGGAACCATGATCTCTTCAAGCCTCGCCCAGAGCTTATCTCGAGGAATATTGTCGAAATCTTTTCTACAGTCCACGAAACAACAGAAGGGATAAATTTTACTATTGTGTCATTCCTCTATTATAATCCTAACGGTGATAAGGTGGTCGATGGTCGAGCGATGTCTCTTAAAACCAGCTTGCCCTTTAGCTCCTTTACCCTGGTTCTCAAGCCAAAGGCTAATATTTTTTTCTAGAATGAGTCCATAAAGCTTGGCTAGGAAGTGGCTAATCATAATGGTCGTGTAGTTAGAGGGAATGCTTTTGTCCCCATTTTTGAAGATGGGCATAATAAGGCTTTGCATCCAAAGCTTAGGGAAGTCATGATTTATAGCCAAATTGAGAAGCTTGTGGAGATGAGGAATGATGATATATTTTCGCATTTCAAATATCTCAGCTTGTTAACCTTCAATATATTTGGATTTCCCATTAGCGAACTTATTAATCCCAAACTCAACGTCTTCCACAAAAAATATCATCCTTAATAGGAGTGTTTAAGATGGTGCCCATGGTGTCCAAAGAGTCATACAACTTCTTAAGATAGTTATCTCAATTTCCTAGTGGATAGAATGATTATCTTTAGTTTTAGGAACAAGCACATTTTTCCAAAACTTTCTAGGTGTAACTTTAGAAGGGTGGAAAATAAGCTCTTGTCTCTTACTAATATATGACATTTTCTTCCTCTTAATGAGAGGTTTGTATATACATATATTCTGGAGCTTAACGCTCCCATTAGGGGCATCTCTAATTTCTTTCCTCTCAATTTTAAAATCATTCCCATAGCAAGGATTGCAAGTTCTATTATTTTCTGATACGAAATCTTATTAGAGAATTTTCTAATGGTGGTGGAAAGGGTAGTAGTAAAATGGTAATATATTTGATCAATGTTGTTATTATAAGTTAAGGAGCCTAAATTCCTTTCCAAATCCCTTTAGAAAAGGTTGACAATACTTCTATCAAAGTGAATGTGGCTTTTTCATTCATTATTCTCTTGCATGTGGGTGGTATGCATAACAAGATTGAGGGATAAAGACAAAGGTCTGTGGCCAAAGTCAAGCTCATACCCATTAAGAAGCTCAAAGCTAGTAATACGGTTGAGGACATGAATATGAGATAATGCATAATCCATGACGTTACTACCCAGCCCATGGAAACAGGTCATCTGATCGGAGAGAGTCCATTTATTAATACCATTACAAATGATTAGGTCCTGGGAACTAAAAAGTTTGAGGAGGTCAGTGCCGAATAAGTTCTCGCTTATGTCTTTAGATTTTCTCTGGAATTTATTAGCTAAGTGACCATCCTCTTCAAGCCACAAGGGGTCAGGGTTAGAGTTGTTACTTAACATAATAGCTTCATTAGTAGTAGTCCGAGCATTAAATTCCCCAAGAAAAAGGATATTGCCATCATTCCTTAGGTTGTAAATGTATTTTTCTAAGGTATTGAAAGGAAAATCCTTATCCAGGTTGTTTTTCTTATAGGATGTAGAGTTGATAGGGGCGAAATAGTAGATTGCAAGGAATATCCTCTTGGTTGCAGAATTAGAGATCTCGAGCCAAATGTATTGATTGAAGGGCTATGTTTTATGAAGTGGGATGTGAGAGGAAACAATGTTCATAATATAACAGTTTATACCACCAAAACCTCTCCTCGAGGATTTCTTATTCCAGGAAGACCAAAGAGTGAACTCGTCAAGGTGATGGACCCTAGATTCATCATGCTCCCAAGTTTCAACTAAAAGAATATGATCAATATCACTCGAGATCCAACTTAACATAAGACCATTACACCATGGAAAACCACAACAGTTCCAGAAGAGGATTTAGAGTGATGTCATTCCCTATTTATCATTCGTATTTGGGGCTCTCTCTCTAATGATAGCTTTTCTATTCCTAATGATTTCCCATTTCCCCTCTTTTCTTGTCTCCTTGACCATTTGTACTTCTTTCTCGAGTTCAACTTGGTCTTCTGGAATGAGGTATTCATTTATAAAGATTCACATTCCTTTTATGCTAGGGAATTTCATTAGTATATCTAATTTATGGTCTTTACAACTGACCTTGACACAGAAGTCTATCTTTATGCTCAAGTATTTTTCCTACCCTTATTGGTTCAATGAGATAAGTTGTTTCAATTTGACATTTTGTCTTTAATTGTACTTTAACTAATTCTAATGTGTCTTCATTGTTTTTTTCTTCTATACCAATGATTATAAGGTGTAAAGCTCTTTTGTGGCACTCATGGTCTAGTACAATTAGTTTATTAATTTCTTATTTTATGGGTATAATATCTAATTTATTCTATGTGATATTTATTAATTTCTTATTTTATGGGTATAATATCTAATTTATTCTCTGTGATATTTATGGCTGAGTTATTAAGTAGTTGTTCTTTTAGATTTTCAATCTTGTTTATGAATGTGTCATTTTCTTTAACCATTGTTGTTTTCTATGCTCGATTTCTTGAACAATAATCATGTAAAATATACAAATCCATATTGTTATTATTTAATATATTTTGAAATAATATGAGATTTACAAAAAGGCTAAAACATTTTCTCATATTTTATAAAAAAAAAAAATTATTTTGATTATCATTTTTCTTCTAGACGAGTGGTAAGAAGAAAATGAAAATTGTGAAGATAAGAACTTATTCTCATTAGCTTCAAAGTGAAATGGGGGTTGAAAATGAAAAAATACTTTCTTTGGATTGCTCTACTCTTATTCACATTATTTTTTTTTTCTAAATCATTTGCCACATTACCAACCTTCTTGACTTGTTAAGTCACCAAACTATAGTAATGTGGAAATGTTTCTCTCCCTTCTTTTCAATCATAAAAATAAAACATTAAAGAATTTCAATTAATTGTTGAAGTAAGATAAATCATATTCATCTTAATAAACACCAATCATCATCATCATTCAACATTTTAATTATTTTTTTCAAATAATATAATTAAATTTATTTTTATTAATTTTACCGAAGTATAGATCTGAAACTAAACTCTTTACCTCTTATATTTAAGTCATGAAGCTTTATTCAAGTAAAATATTCAAAATGTCTATATCTCCTATTTATATTATAAATCCCTCCTTTTCTTTGGGTCCATATACCATTTTATACACTTTTTTTTGTTAAATAAATTTCTTCATGTTTTTGAAGAAAAAATAATCTAAACAGGCCGTACAGCATTGGCCGTCAAGAATTATTGGAACGCCAAACTGAACAGGAAAATATTACATCACCGTCGTCATGTTGTCAAACCTCAATGACGAAAGGATTAATATCTAGTGAAGGGCAACCTCATCATTCGCATGATGGTCCTCACATTTCACATGGGATTGCAGAAGCCGAAACCAAATCCTGAAATGAATTTTCTACTCGGAGCAGAAGTGCATGATACTGCCAGACCCCGGTGTATTAATAACGTCATCCTGCCGGAAGAAGATACTTAGAGCAAAGAATACATTTTCCTCAGTGACAATGAATTACTTTGCATGGCAGCCGGCATGCCAAATATAAAGGAAAATGAGATACATCATTCGTTAATGCAGAAGAACCCTGTTCCTTGTGGCAGCCTTCTCTCTTTTAATAAGAAAAATGTAATGTAATGAAATATATATCCTAACAGAATTAAAAATAAAAATAATATAATGAATATATATTTTATTATATATGACATTTTATAATATATCAAAAATATTTTATGGATGAGATAAAAAAAATTGTTTAGTTTTTATTATAATTAAATTTGGTTGATTGTGTGTTTTCAGGTATTTATAATTTTTTCATGGTTAATTATATTTAAGTATAGTTAGATATGCTTGATCATGATTGACTATAGTGGAAAATTTTTAAATATTGTTAATCATGGTTAACTATGATTAAACATTGTTGACTATGTTTGCTAATGGTTGACTATATTTTACCAAGGTTTAATATGGTTGGACATTGTTGATCATGGCTAATAATGGTACTAGACTATGGTTAACATGTTTGATAATGGTTTACTATGCCTAATCATGTTTAACTATGCTAGACAATGGTAGACTATGTTTAACCATCATTAATTATGGTTGAAGATGTTTGAAAATGGTTGATTATAGCTCACCATGTTTCAATATGATTAAGAATGGTTTGGCCATCATTGATTATGTTCGACCATCATTAATTATGGTTCACCAAGTTTGACTATTGTTGAATATGCTGAAGAGTGTTTTCAAGTATGGTTTACTATAATTGAAGAATGGTGATTATTATTGACCATGATTGATGATGGCTGAATATGTTTCATTATGATTGACAACGGTTCATTATTGTTCATTACAATGTTATCATTCAATATGGTTCATTATGGTTGACTGTGGTTCATACAAGTAGAAATATATTCCTTAATAGTTATGTCGCAATGTGAAGTTAATCAAAAGTGACATTGCATTGCAATGTTGATTACTAGTTTTGTCCCATGGTGACATTTCTTAAGGATTAAGCTTAATTATAATATTCCTTAATGGTTATGAGACATCGTGAAATTCTTTTTGCCTAAATTTATGTAATATTGTGACATTCTTCTTACCTAAATTTATGACAAATTGTTAGGTTTCTTTACTATTGTTGATGAAAATTTACTATGTTTTTAACTATGATCATTACTATGATTAAAGATGCATTATTAAGATTGCCTATGGTTTGACATGGTTGAGTATATTTGACTGCATTTTAATATAGACGGTTAAGGTAAACCACTTTTAACTATAATTTTCATTAGTTAACTAAGGTTTATAGTGATTTATTATAGTTGATGATGGTTCATTAGGGTTGACTATTGTTCATATGAGTGCAAATCATTCATTAATAGTTATGTCATAATATGAATTTCATAAAAGTGACATCGCATTGTTATGTTCGTTAATGGTTTTGTCTAATTGTAGTATCTCTTAGGGATCATGTTAGATTACAATGTTCCTCAATGGTTATGTCAAATCATGACATTCTTTTTGGCTAAATTTATGTGAAATTGTTAGGTTGCTTTACCATAATTTATCATTTTTAGATGTCTATGATTAATGATATGTGATTAATATTGGCTATGGTTTAGCATGATTGACTAACTCTTACTATGTTTTGGTATAGATGGTTTTGGTCGACCATGTTTAACTATATTTACATTGGCTAACTATGATTGTTTTTTATTACTCTTGGTTATCATGAATTGTAATGTTTATCTTAATTGACAATGGTTGCATAGTATTATTAAAAAAAATTAAAACAATTGTTTACCATATTTTTTCACTATTTGGATACACTTATTTATGTAATCTTATTATGTTACAAACACACAAAGATATACAAATAATTTTTTCAAACGCATAAATAGAATTGCGGCACTTCTTAATGGTTATTTTGCATTGTAAGATTAATCAAAATATATGTTGCATTATAATACAATAAACAACAATGAAGTTCAAAAAATATCAAAATCATTGATAAATATCATAATGAGACTTAAACTTTTAACAAATGCTACAATATGAAATGGAGTTGATGAATATCATGACATTAAAAAACCAATCA